>SJYT01035106.1:188524-204338 GCA_006410635.1 Cephalophus harveyi | reverse complement strand
GTAATGCTCAAAATTCTCCAAGCCAGGCTTCAGCAATACGTGAAGAAACATTAGATAAAGTCAAATCAAATTATGATATAGCCCACAAAACAACTCACTTGTAATCCCTCAAAAAGTCAATATTATGAAAGACAACTGGCGGGTGAGGAGAGAGAGGGCATGTGGCAAAATATTAACAGTTATTGAATTTATTGGGGTAAGGAGTCTATGGAATTTGTTATACTATATGTATGACTCTTCTGAAAATTTGAAATTATTTCAGATTAAAAAGATAACAATTAGCTAAAGTTAAAACTATTATTGAAAAAATAATCATTTCAGCACAACAGAAATGTCCACAACTCTTAAAATTTGATGTCTTATCATATAGAAGTCCTTATTCTAAAATATTTTTTTTATACTTTGTCATTTTACTGGCCTCAATCTTCCTATGTATTCTACTATACATTTCAACTATGATTTGTTTGTCCAACAATTGAGCTGATCAAGTAAAATACTTCCCCAAGCCAATTGGTTTAGTAAGGAGAACAGGAAAATATCTTGACTTTAGATAGAAAAAAAAGTACATGTTCTTCTATAATAAGAAAAATAACTTTTGTTTTTCTGAGTTGCTGGGTAGGCATTTTAGAATATGATAACCCTGCTCACACATAGATAAGAACTTAAGTCTAGAGTTCCTGCCATCAGTTCCCAGTTTGCTTTTCTCAGGGCACCTCTTAAAATACCTGCTTAGATTTGAAGTCTCAAAAACCACCACACCAACCATCTTCCAAGTAGTAGGTAATTGCTATCCTGCTCTCTAACTCAGTCACTTGATTGTCCACCCCCCAGATCATTGTGTCCAAATTCCCACCTCACCCGTTTCTGTAAGTAAAAACCGCGGGGCTTCTTCCTTTGTATGAGTGTGTGAAAACTGCACTTTAATCAAACCCTATGAGTTTCATTTCCCCAAAGTGGGAACTCAGATGCTGGGGGAGCCACCTGTCCATTCTGTGTGGGTGGCTTGTGTCTTTTCATTCACCAGGTTCATAATTTGTATATTCTTAATTTAATATTCCAGTATAGACCTTGCCTCAGCATATCTTTTTATGAGAACTGAAAAAAGAGAGAAAACTTGGGTCAAACCTTGGGTTGACCAGAAGCCCACAGGATGAGCTGGAGTGGGAAATGTTGAATTTAGGTTAAGATTAGCTAGAGAGACTTCTACTCAAGCTTGGAAGACAGGGAAAGAAATTTCACTCACAATTGCCTCTTCATCCACCCCTCCTTCTCTCCTAGTTTCATATATATATATATATACTTATACATATATGTATATTTGTGACCATATGTACATTTGTGTATGTGTTTGCATATATATGTATACACACACACACACACACACACACACACACAAGAAGAGGTTCAGCCTGGTACTTTGTAATGCTTCATGTGTTCAAGTAATCTTTCTTGCTTTAGGTTGAGTGGAATCCAGAAACGGAGTAGGAGGAAAAAGGCAACAACTGCCTTCTGCACTGGGTTTCGTAGTAGTGCTTGTTTCAGATGATTTTGTGACATTTTCCTTTGCATTTTTACCTCTGTTGTGTTCAGTCATTAAGTTGTGTCCAACTCTTTGCAACCCCATGGACTGCAGCATACCAGGCTTCCTTATCCCTCACTATCTCCTGGAGTTTTCTCAGATTTAGGTCTGTTGAGTCAGTGATGCTATGTAATCACCTCATCCTCTGCTACCCCCTTGTCTTTTGGCTGTCAATCTTTCCCAGGTTCAGGGTCTTTCCCATAGGTCACCTCTTCTTCAGCATACCAGGCTTCCTTATCCCTCACTATCTCCTGGAGTTTTCTCAGATTTAGGTCTGTTGAGTCAGTGATGCTATGTAATCACCTCATCCTCTGCTACCCCCTTGTCTTTTGGCTGTCAATCTTTCCCAGGTTCAGGGTCTTTCCCATAGGTCACCTCTTCTCATCAAGTGGCCAAAGTATTGCAGTTTCAGCTTCAGCATCAGTCCTTCCAATGAATATTCAGGACTGATTTCCTTTAGGATTGATTGATTGGATCTCCTTGGAGTCCAAGGGACTCTCAAGAGTCTTATCCAACTCCACAATTCAAAAGCAACAATTCTTCAGCACTCAGCCTTCTTTATGGTCAAGTTCATGATCATATCCATACACGCCTACTGGAAAAAAGAATAGCTTTCACTATATGAACTTTTGTCAGCAAAGTAATGTCTGTGCTTTTTAATATGCTGTCTAGATTGGTCATAGCTTTCCTTCCAAGGAGCAAGAGTCTTTTAAATTTCATGGCTGCAGTCACTGTCTGCAGTGATTTTGGAGCCCAAGAAAGTAAAATCTGTCACTGCTTCCACTTTTCTCCCTTCTATTTGCCATGAAGTGATGGGACCAGATGCCATGACCTTAGTTTTTTGAATGTTGATTTTAAGCCAGCTTTTTCAGTCTCCTCTTTCATTCTCATCAAGAGGCACTTTAGCTTCTCTTCACTTTCTCACATTAGAATAGTATCATCTGCATTTCTGAAGTTGTTTATATTCCTCCCAGAAATCACGATTCCAACTTGTGATTCATCCAGCCCAGCATTTCACATGATGTACTTTGCATATAAGTTAAAATAAGCAGGGTGAAAGTATGCAGGCTTGACATACTCCTTTCTCTATTTGAACAAGTCCATTGTTCCATGGCTAGTTCTATTTCCTCTTGATCTGCATACAGGTTTCTCAGGAGACAGGTAAGGGGGTCTGGTATTCCCATCTCTTTAAGGATTTTCTGCAGCTTGTTGTGATCCACACAGTCAAAAATATTCACATAGTCAATGAAACAGAAGTAGATGTTTTTCTGAAATTCCTTTGCTTTCTCTATGATCTAGTGAATGTTGGCAATTTGATCTCTGTTTCCTCTGGGTTTTCTAAACCCAGATTTTACATCTGGAAGTTCTTGATTCATGTACTGCTGAAGTCTACCTTGGAGGATTTTGAGTATAGCCTTGCTAGGTTGTGAATTGTGCACAATTTTATGGTAGTTTGAACATTGTTTGCTATTAGCCTTCTTTCAAACTTGAATGAACACTGACCTTTTCCAGTCTTGTGGCTACTGCTAAATTTTCCAAATTTGCTGATGTATTGAGTACAGCACTTTAACAGCAGCCTCATTTTTACCTCTATATAAGTCAATTATGGTGTAATCTTAGCTAAGTCAGCTCATAAATTAAAAGTGAAAATGAAAGTCACTCAGTTGTGTCAGACTCTTTGTGACCCCAGGGACTATACAGTCCATGGAATTCTCCAGGCCAGGATACTGGAATGGGTATCCTTTCCCTTCTCCAAGGGATCTTTCCAACCCAGGGATCAAACAGGTCTCCTGCATTGCTCATAGATAATTAAGAATTGACAATTCTTAACTCATAAGGTTTTAAGAATGATCTTTTCTTAAGGATAACATCATATTTGTTAGACAGTCTGTGTGATCAATGGTTAAATAATCTAAGACCCTATTCTGGCAATATCAACAATCTTATTTGTACCCCCTATAGAGAATATATGTCATTTGTATTTTTGTTTTGTTAGAATATTATCAAAATTTATATAAGTATCCCTAGTGTAATAACATACACTTATTTCCACTCTTCATTTTTATTTTTTTAGCAATATTCTTCAATTCTTCCCACACTCACTCATTCTATGGGCTCCATAATGCAGAGATTTTGTCCACCTTTTTTAGCATTATATTTCTAAGGCCAATTCCTGCACAAAAGAGGTATTAATACTTAAATATTTTTAATGAAGTAAATGTGTAAATGACTGAATATTTTTTGCATGCCAATAGTTTTGATAATTTTGTGTTAAAATGTATCATAAAACAACATGCTATGAGAAATACAATTTAAAATGTTGAGTGGATATTGTCTTAAGTACAAATACAGAATTTAATGATGTGAGTGATATTAACACTATAAATTATCTATACACATTTAAGAAGAATTTTAAGAGATCACTGATCATGTTGCAAGAGGTGAGAAAAACAAAGCTTATATAACCCTCATGGATTAAAACTTTTGCCTCTTTTCCCCAGACAAATTACTTTCTGGGAAAGACTGCCATTTTTTCAGCAATTAAAAACAGCTTTGTCCAGTTTTGGAACTATGCTTGTATGAAACTTAGAAGCTATTGCTTCTTAAGATCTCTGATGTTACAATTCATCAGAAATATTTATTTTATATTGTCCTCTACCAATTGGTCTGAGTTGGTACAATGTATTTACTAATATTACTTTGGGGTTGTGTTTAGTGACAGTCAGTATGGCATATGGGTGAGGACTATGGGCTCTGGGGACACATAACCCCAAACCATGTTCCAGTTAGCTGAGGGATGGTGAATACATTATTTAGTCTCTTTGAGCCTTATCTGTAAATTGGGATAATAATTAATTATGAATAATTAGTTTGTAAAGCATATCAAGTATCAGAACCATGCCCAGCACTTTAGAAGTACTTTCTAATATTGTAGTTTGTTAGTATATGGAAAGAGTACATGAAGAATATCAATATGTGGAGAGAATTAGTGTGAAGAATTAGTGAGAGTTAGAGAAGATAGATTTATATTAATATAGTATGATGCCCTTTGGACACCAGCTAAGATGAAAGTCCCTATGACTAATCACTGAAAAAGTCAACAGAACTATGCCTATGTGGGTGTAAGTTTGTTTTATTTTCCTACTCCTAATCAAGCTTTTAGGTTACTGGCACATGCCCAATCCATTAGCTAATGATATAATTTCTTACTTTATTTTTAGACAATTTGGGATAAACTTTTTTTACTTGTTATAACCTTTAAGTTTTATGACTGAAACAGAGTGTTCTGAATGTAATATTGTCCTATTGATATTTTTTACTCTTCCTGAGTAGCATGTAAGAATGACACTGAAAGCTCACAAAACAAACTTCCCAGAAAAATTACCTCATCACTACATTTCTCTTTGTACCATTTTTCTAGGTGAAGCATTGATTTCAGGTCACTTTCAGTTGCATTGTGTAGCCTTTTAATTCTGCTCTTTTCTATTTAACTTGATGCCTTCAACTCCTCTCCTGTCTGATATTATTAGAACAACAGCAACAAAAAGAGTGTCCTAAGCCTTTGGGCTTTACACACTTAGCTAAAAGAAGAGCTTTTGCAAAGACCAGAGACATCTACAATGAAGAGTTGACATTTTGATCAACAAAAAGTGGGTGTCACTATGAAAGGAAAAAGTCAGAATTTTTAAAAAAGTGAATAACAAAAATGCATATAAAGAAATGATATAGGATATGTGATATTTGTGAAATTGTAGAGAAAGTGTTTTCATGTTACTGTGCAGTTAGGGCTTTCTGAATAGAACTAAAATGGAAATTTGGGACCTGAATTAAATGACAAGTATTTCATTAAATGATGACTGAATAGACAGTAAGGGTTTTTTTTATATTTGTGAAAGTGCATTTTTCACTAAAGATCAAAGAGGCATAAATCCAGAAACATTCCAAGATTTGAATGCCTTATCTTTCTGCCTATCTTCCCCTAGAAAGATTTATTTGCATTCCAAGAGTAAGAACCAGGGTTCTTCCTCTTTTTTCCCCCAAAGGCAATTTATTTTCATTAAAGAGATTGAGTTTCTCTTCTTCCTTTAGAAGAAGAGTGGGACACTGCATACATAAGCTCACAGATGAATACCTATAGGGTTCCTCTGTTTCAGCTTAACCCTGTCAATCTAGCTCTTTTTTCATTGATCCAGAAAGGAGAAAGATTGGAAGAAAAGGAATCAATGTGGCTATAAATCATGCATTTACCTTTAGGACAGTATGAGTATGGATATTCAAAACTGACCAATATCAGTTGAGTAGAAATGGGAAAAGACCAAAGCATTTATTTATAATTATTACTTACAAATCATTGATGACACAAGAACTGTTTGCATTGCTGTCTCCCATAAGGTGACTCATTTTTTTGAACTGTTAAATATAAAAGATGCTTACTCCTTGGAAGAAAAGTTATGACCAACCTAGATAGTATATTCAAAAGCAGAGACATTACTTTGCCAACAAAGGTCCATCTAGTCAAGGCAATGGTTTTTCCTGTGGTCATGTATGAATGTGAGAGTTGGACTGTGAAGAAGGCTGAGCACTGAAGAATTGATGCTTTTGAACTGTGGTGTTGGAGAAGACTCTTGAGAGTCCCTTGGACTGCAAGGAGATCCAACCAGTCCATTCTGAAGGAGATCAACCCTGGGATTTCTTTGGAAGCAGTGATGCTAAAGATGAAACTCCAGTACTTTGGCCACCTCATGCGAAGAGTTGACTCATTGGAAAAGACTCTGATGCTGGGAGGGATTTGGGGGCAGGAGGAGAAGGGGACGATAAAGGATGAGATGGCTGGATGGCATCACTGACTCGAAGGACGTGAGTCTGAGTGAACTCCGGGCGTTGGTGATGGACAGGGAGGCCTGGCGTGATGCGATTAATGGGGTCACAAAGAGTTGGACACGACTGAGCCACTGAACTGAACTGAACTGAATGAGAATAAAACATGGGGTCATGTTGGATGGAAGCAGCTGAAGATAAACATTGTTACTTAAAATGTAGGTTAGGGATTGTTTGGGGGAAGGATTAGTTAAATTCTGTTATTTGGAAGAAGAAAGAAGATTCTATACCCTCTTCCTTATCTAGCTCTGGGCAGTATAAACTTTGAAACTGTTAAATGACTTGGTCATTTATTATCATACTTCTTGTCTGCAAAATTTTCCTCATCTTTGATCATAAAGATTTCTTCTTTTAGTGTGCTATGCTTTCAATATTGTGTCTAACCTGATTATTTCCATCTCCTTGTCTTATACCATACTTAAATATAAATTTAGGCAAACTAAAGAGAATAATCTACTTGATCCTCTTTCATCCATGTAATTTCTCCTGTTCCTATAAAATAGAACAGAAAAGGAAGTTATCACCCTATTCCAACAATCATGTAAAGTGTGATTATGAAAGACATTCATTCTGCTAAACTCTCATGTTTATTGTGATCAGTTCAGACAGCTTTCAGAGACAGACAGTAGATGTTAGAGTTTTTATGAAATAAATGGGGCATCTTTGTCATATGAGCATCTACCTTTACATTTAGATCTAAAAGAATTAAACTGTTTTTTTTTTTTTCTGTATTATCCATACCTGATGAGTCTTGTTTGTAAATAGTTGTGTTCTCAGGCAAGATATAAAGCCCACAGACATTTTCAGTTTATTAGAGTTTTCAAAAATTTTTGAAAATATAGTATGGGGTCACAAAGAGTTGGACACGACTGAGCCACTGAACTGAACTGAACTGAATGAGAATAAAACATGGGGTCATGTTGGATGGAAGCAGCTGAAGATAAACATTGTTACTTAAAATGTAGGTTAGGGATTGTTTGGGGGAAGGATTAGTTAAATTCTGTTATTTGGAAGAAGAAAGAAGATTCTATACCCTCTTCCTTATCTAGCTCTGGGCAATATAAACTTTGAAACTGTTAAATGACTTGGTCATTTATTATCATACTTCTTGTCTGCAAAATTTTCCTCATCTTTGATCATAAAGATTTCTTCTTTTAGTGTGCTATGCTTTCAATATTGTGTCTAACTTGATTATTTCCATCTCCTTGTCTTATACCATACTTAAATATAAATTTAGGCAAACTAAAGAGAATAATCTACTTGATCCTCTTTCATCCATGTAATTTCTCCTGTTCCTATAAAATAGAACAGAAAAGGAAGTTATCACCCTATTCCAACAATCATGTAAAGTGTGATTATGAAAGACATTCATTCTGCTAAACTCTCATGTTTATTGTGATCAGTTCAGACAGCTTTCAGAGACAGACAGTAGATGTTAGAGTTTTTATGAAATAAATGGGGCATCTTTGTCATATGAGCATCTACCTTTACATTTAGATCTAAAAGAATTAAACTGTTTTTTTTTTTTTCTGTATTATCCATACCTGATGAGTCTTGTTTGTAAATAGTTGTGTTCTCAGGCAAGATATAAAGCCCACAGACATTTTCAGTTTATTAGAGTTTTCAAAAATTTTTGAAAATATAGGTACTTGTTAATAACTTTTAAAAGCTGGAGGATTTCTTAACTTATACCTAGGCATGGATAGAGTGTATATGTAAGGGACAGAAGAAAAAGAAGATATTTAAAAATTAGGCAAATAATGAGAAGACAGAAAAAAGTTTAAAATAAAGGGATACAGAAATACAGATAGAAAATGTAAAAGGAAAGAGGTGAAAAACTGATATGCATATTGAAGTATCACAGAAATATATTATTCTTAAAATTGCATTAGTTTGAATAATGACAGTGTTCTTTGAGTTTTGTTTCCTTTATCACATTCAAAGTAAAATATTATTCAGAATAAAGTATATTTGAGTTGTATATATGGACCAGAAGGAGAATTTTAATGACAACTGATGATTATTTAATTAACACTTATTGATAATTTACCATGCTACAGATACATTGGCTTTTAAAATATTTTATCTTATCAATATACTATGAGATAAGGTACTGTTCTAGCCTCCACTTTTGGGATGAAAAGTGAGGCTTAGCATCTTCAAACTGTGAACCAACAGTTTTATCACAAATCTGATAAAAAATGGTGGATTTGAACTCATATTTTCTCTTTTCAGAACCTGAGATTCTAAACTCTTTGTGAAACAAGATTTTTACGAAGGTTTTTTTTTTTTTTCCCCTAGCAGACACAATATCATGTTCAAGTAGAATTTTCCACTGATACCCAACAACAAACTAAATTTTCTTCACACTAGCAGTACACTCAAAAAGATGGTACAAACCTAATATTGTATGTTTAAATCTCCTCATCCACACCAGATATATAAGCTGTGGTGACACTGGAGGATGACAAAAATCTGTTCTGTTCTGTTTTGTTTTGTTTTTTTAAGTGAAGTTTAAGGGAGAGCCAAATCTTGCCCTAGGTATGGGTTTACTTCTCTGTATACTTGTTCAAGAAACAAGTTTACCTTTATAGGGACAATTCAGAAAGTTTCAAAATTGTCTTCTGCAGATTGGTGTTTAATTCATGCTTGAAAACACAATGGGGCAGGGAAATTTGCATACTCAGAGTAGTCCTGTGCCAAGAATGTATGACCAAGTCTGGGGGATAAATTGTGGATTGTGCATACCAGCAAGGCTGTGTACAATACATTCAGTTGATCTCCAAGAGTACAGCTTCCACGGCAAATGGACCTCAACAAAAAAGAAGCTACATCTGACTCTGGGTGCTCACTGCTTAAGGCAAGAGTGAGCCATCAGCCATAGTAGACAATGGAACTACAAATGAGAGATCACTGCAAAAGAAAAACTCACAAATGAGTTTCATTATTAAGCTACCTTTCAAAAATATGTCATTGAAACATGTGTGATATCATATATGAAATGAATCGCCAGTCCAGGTTCGATGCAGGATACAGGATGCTTGGGGCTGGTGCACTGGGATGACCCAGAGGAATGGTACAAGGAGGGAGATGGTAAGGGGGTTCAGGATGGGGAACATGTGTACAGCCGTGGCGGATTCATGTAAATGAATGGCAAAACCAATACAAATTGTAAAGTAATTAGCCTCCAATTGAGATAAATAAATTCATATTAAAAAAAAGTAGTCAACTCAGAGTTGATGACTTTGTACCCCTACAATTTTAAACAAACTGGTAGAAAAACTCACAAATGAGTTTCATTATTAAGCTACCTTTCAAAAATATGTCATTGAAACATGTGTGATATCATATATGAAATGAATCGCCAGTCCAGGTTCGATGCAGGATACAGGATGCTTGGGGCTGGTGCACTGGGATGACCCAGAGGAATGGTACAAGGAGGGAGATGGTAGGGGGGTTCAGGATGGGGAACATGTGTACAGCCGTGGCGGATTCATGTTAATGAATGGCAAAACCAATACAAATTGTAAAGTAATTAGCCTCCAATTGAAATAAATAAATTCATATTAAAAAAAAGTAGTCAACTCAGAGTTGATGACTTTGTACCCCTACAATTTTAAATAAACTGATAGGATGGGGAACATGTGTACAGCCGTGGCGGATTCATGTAAATGAATGGCAAAACCAATACAAATTGTAAAGTAATTAGCCTCCAATTGAAATAAATAAATTCATATTAAAAAAAAGTAGTCAACTCAGAGTTGATGACTTTGTACCCCTACAATTTTAAACAAACTGGAACTTTTTGTCTACTTTTCTCTCCCGTTTCTCCCTGTCTCCTCCTGTGAATCTTTTATGCTCTTGTGCCCCTCTCTATCCTGGAGGGATATAAAATATAATTTGGCAAGTGAATCAAGGAGCACAGATTTGGAAAGTGGAACAAGATAAAATAATCAGCTTCCACTCCACTTCACCATACGCAGTAAGGCTTATCAAGTCTGTCTTGGGGGAAGGGGAAAGTTTTGCCTTGAAATGAAGTTCAAAATATTCATTATTTTAATAGTAATGGACAGTCTTTACTTTTAATGTTTTCATTTAGAGCAATTTTAGATTCACAGCAAACTGAGCAGAGATTTTGGAGAGTTCCCCTAAACTCTCTAACTCTACACACCTACAACCTACTTCACTATCAATGGTCCATACTAGAGTGGTACATTTGCTACAGTTGATGGCCCTACATTGACACATCATTATCACCGAAAGTCCACAAGTTCATTAATGTTCACTCCTGCTGTATATTCTATGGCTTTTTAAAATGTATAGAGATTTGCATCTACCATTATAGTATCATGAAGAATAGCTTCACTGCCATAACAATTCTCTGTGCTAATCATGTCTCCCTCTTCCTAACCTTTGGCAAGTACTGATTCTTTTATTGTCTTCACACTTTTGTCTTTTTTAGAATGTCGCATAATAAGAATCACACAGAAGGTATATTTTTCAGATTGACTTCTTTCACTTAGTGACATGCATTTAAGGTTCTTTCATGTCTTTTCATGGTTTGATAGCTCATCTTATTTTAACACTCAATAGTAATATGGTCTGCATGTACCACAGATTATTTTCTAGTCATCTAATGAAGGACATCATGGTTGCTTTCAAATTTGGGTCATTATCCATAAACCCTCTATAAATTTCAAAGTATTGGGTTTTGTATGGATATAAAATTTTAATTTATTTGGGTACATACCGGGAAGTACAATTTCTGGATCCTGTGGAAAGAGTACATTTAGCATTTTAAGAAATTGTCAAATTATTTTCCAAGGTGGCTGTGTCATTTTGCATTCCCACCAGCACTGAATGAGAGTTACTGTTGCTCAACATTGTCACCAGAATTTAGTAATCCCAGTGTTTTAGAGAATTATTAATTATTGATCAGAGGATATTTTATACCAGGAAGTGATTAGAAACTATGGAATCTCCCCAAAATTTCTTCTAGAAATATTCAAGAATTAGCCTAACAAATTAATTAAAATGAAAAGGAGAATTAATAGTATTTCCTGGATACTTTTGTGGTGCAGAGGTTAAAAGCATCTGCCTGCAATGTGGGAGACCCGGGTTCAATCCCTGGGTCAGGAAGATCCCCTGGAGAAGGAAATGGCAACCCACTCCAGTATTCTTGTCTGGAGAATCCCATGGATGGAGGAGCTTGGTGGGCTATAGTCCATGGGTCACAAAGAGTCAGACATGACTGAGCGACTTCACTTTCACTATCCAAAAGGTGATGCTTATTCACTGAATTACAGAATTAATATATCTCTATTATACATAATTCAAATTGCTTTAAATTCAATATTGTCAGACTATATATGTTTTAATGGAGATTTGCAGACTGAATTCAGTTTATCATTCATTAACTTGGGAACATATAAAAGTATTCATCTAAGATAGTCTTAAAGACATTTATTAGTTTTATTCTTTGATATAACATTTACTAAGTACCTTACCTAAAATATGCTAGGCATTATGCTAAAATTTGGGATGCATATATAAATAAATCATGATTTTTGTTTTTAAATAATGTATTGGTCAAAGTTATTTTGATTAAATGTGACAGAAATACCACTCATACTACTTAAACATAAATGAGAATTTATTGTTCAAATGACGGAAGAGTCCAGCAATAAAGCTAACTTTAAGACTTCTGGGTCTCAGAAATAAACCTATGGACCTATGGGTACCTTATATTTGACAAAAAGAGGCAAAAATATACAATGGAGCAAAGACAGCCTCTTCAATAACTGGTGCTGGGAAAACTGGAAAGCTACATGAAAAAGAATGAAATTAGATCACTACCTAACACCATACACAAAGATAAACTCAAAATGGATTAAAGACCTAAATGTAAGACCAGAAATGATTAAATTCTTAGAGGAGAACATAGGCAGAACACTCGATGACATAAATCAAAGCAAGATCTTCATTGACCTATCTCCTAGAGTAATGGAAATTAAAATAAAAATAAACAAGTGGGACCTCATTAAACTTATAAAATTTTGCACAGGAGAGGAAACTACAAGCAAGATGAAAAGAACAACCCTCAGAATGGGAGACAATAATAGCAAGGGAGACAACTGATAAATAATTAATTTTTAAATATACAAGTAGCTTATACAACTCAATACCAGAAAAACAAACAAGCCAATCAAAAAGTGAGAAAGGGACCTGAAGAGAAAATTTCTCCAAGGAAGACATACAGATATCTAACAAGGATATGAAAAGATGCTTAACATCACTCATTATCAGAGAAATGCAAATCAAAACTCCACACCTGTAAGAATGGCCATCATCAAAATGTGTACAAACAATAAATGCTGGAGAGGCTGTGGAGAAAAGGGACTACTCTTGCATTGCTTGTCAGAATGTAAACTGACACAGCCACTATGGAAGACAGTATGGAGACTCCTTGAAAAGCTAGGAATAAAACCACCATATGACCCAGCAATCACACTCCTAGGCATATACCCTGAGGAAATCAAAACTGAAAATAACACACGTACCCCAATGTTTACTGTAGCACTATTTAAAATAGCTAGAACATGGATGCAACCTAGACGTCCATCAGCAGAAGAATGGATAAAGAAGCTGTGGTACATATATACAATGGAGTATTACTCAGCCATAAAAAGGAACACATTTGAATCTGTTCTAATGAGGTGGACAAAACTAGAACTCGTTATACAGAGTGAAGTAAGTCAGAAAGAGAAATATAAATACCATATATTTACATGTACATATGGAATCTGAAGAGATGGCACTGATGAATTTATTTTCAGGCAACAATGGAGAAGCAGACACAGAGAACAGACCTATGGAAAAGGCGGGAGAAGAGAAGGGAGAAGGGGAGATTTATGAAGAGAGTAACATAGAAATTTACAATACCATGTGTAAAACAGATAGTCAATGGGAATTTGCTGTATGACTTAGGGAACTCAAACAGGGGCTCTGTGACAGGCTGAATGGTCGGGTGATGGGGGATGGAAGGGAGGTCTGTGAGGGAGGGGACATGGGTGTACCTATGGCTGATTCTTGATGCATAAGAGAAAACCACAAAATTCTGTAAAGCAATTATCCTTCAATTTTTTTTTTTAATCCTAAAAAAATTTTTTTCTGCATTTATTACAGGCCTTTCTCTGTTTCTGT
Organism: Cephalophus harveyi; assembly: GCA_006410635.1. Lineage (NCBI taxonomy): Eukaryota > Metazoa > Chordata > Mammalia > Artiodactyla > Bovidae > Cephalophus > Cephalophus harveyi. The sequence goes on along the minus strand of SJYT01035106.1, from coordinate 190,678 downwards.
CATCTCATTGTATCTCTCCCTCAGAATTTGTCATTTCTTTGCATATAATCCTAATCACCCTTGATTTGCTACAGATAAATTCCATGAAGATGATAAAGGTGAGAACATTGCTGTAAAAGTATTCTAGAACTACATCATTGCTATTTATAATCCCAGAGAAGAAAGTTTTTCTCTGTCTTACCATATCCTTTAAAATCTGATTGAATTTTGGGGGTGATATGTTCTTCAGTGTTATTTCTCTGTGTTACTATGCCTTGAGTTAAGAGATGGGATCATAGTTAAAGAGCCCAATGACTGTATCTGTACAGATAATTGAGAAGAATCACAAGACTCCACAAGATGTACTTATATAAAGACGTCAATCAAGATAAAGTTATAATATATTAAGAGCAAGGAAGCACAGGCAAGAATTGCTGGCCCAAAGATTTCAGGATTCTTTAATAATTGAACAGAAAGTGTTTCACCTCTGGATTTTGTAAGACCAAGATATATGCAGGGAATCTTGGTTTGAAGAGACATAGGAAAAACCATACTCTATGGGATTTTTTTGTACCTCTGATTAGGTATCCAAGCCAAACTGTGAAGCGTTAAAATAGGAATAAGCCAACATCTTCAAACAATGTAAAAAACAAAACAAAACAAAAACTCCGACTCTCAGTGCCACCAGGGGAACTCTGAACTTTAAACAGCAGATTATAGATTTTTACCTAACTCCATAATCTTATCTTGACCAAGAGTCTGAACTAGGCTTCCAGATATCCCCCCAAAATAAGCATAGAACTCTCCCAGTTCAACTTAGAGATAACTTTATTTTACACAAAGAATGTGTTATAGAGTACAAAGAGGCTATCTTATGATCGGGAAATGTGAACAACATATGCTATTGGGGAAAATGTCTAACCTTGTTCTGGGGAAGAAATAACAAGGAAAATGTCAGATTGTGACAAGCACTTGTCATTCTGAGTATGCACCTGGAGAAGTTCAAGATAGAAGTCAATTCCAGAAGAAAAAGATGGTTTATCCTTTGTTGTATTGTAAAATGGTTCTCTTGGCTCTCTTTGGGAGACAGAGTTGTGAGTAGGTGGATCTGTCTGTCAAAAAGGTTCTATCTGATTCAGTCTTTGTAAGTATAGGCTGGCATATAAATATTTATACATCATGAGTTGAAGATAACAGTGAGAGGTTAAACGATAGATGGGCTTGAGACATCATTCTGATGAATCATTCTGGTCCCTCTTACAATATTAAGAGTACACAGGGGTCCCAGAAGTTCTTGTGTTCCCCAGTAAAGAGACATGGAGAGGCTCAGACTAGAATGGGTGCAGAGTTTTGGGGTTAGAAAGAAGAGGCAGAAGTCTGAGACCTGTGGAAAATATACCTACACATACTATATATACAGAAAGTGCAGGGCAGCAACCAATCCATGGAGCTTATAGTCTACTTACTCTAAAGCAGAGCTCACCAAGTGTCCAGAGAACAGCACTTAGCTCCCTGCAGCCATGTTGTTATTGTTGCTCAGTCACTAAGTTGTGTCTGACTCTTTATGACCCCATGGACTGCAGGACACCAAGCTTCCCCGCCCCTCACTATCTCCTAGAGCTTGCTCAAATTCATGTCCATTAAGTTGGTGATGCTATCTAACCATGAGAATACAATAAATCCCCTTCAAGCAAACATTTGCCATCCTATGGAAGAGAAGGAATATTGCAAATATGAAAAACTCATGATTTTCTTATAAAAATGAGTTATAAAAAGTCATGCAAAGACATTATTTAAAAGGGTACTAAAGTAATGCTCAAAATTCTCCAAGCCAGGCTTCAGCAATACATGAACCATGAACTTCCTGATGTTCAAACTGGTTTTAGAAAAGGCAGAGGAACCAGAGATTAAATTGCCAACATCCGCTGGATCATGGGAAAAGCAAGAGAGTTCCAGAAAAACATCTATTTCTGCTTTATTGACTATGCCAAAGCCTTTGACTATGTGGATCACAATAAACTGTGGAAAATTCTGAGAGAGATGGGAATCCCAGACCACCTGACCTGCCTCTTGAGAAATCTGTATGCAGGTCAGGAAGCAACAGTTAGAACTGGACATGGAACAACAGACTGGTTCCAAATAGGAAAAGGAGTACGTCAAGGCTGTATATTGTCA
>SJYT01035106.1:148223-177978 GCA_006410635.1 Cephalophus harveyi | reverse complement strand
TTGACTTTTTGAAAACTGAAATTTCTAAATGAAATCTTCTGAAATAAATGTTATAAAATAATACTAACTAAAGTAATAAACTACAGCACTCTTGGAATTTTTAGAAGAAATGTAACCATATATCGAAGCATCAATACTGTTCTTCCATTTTCTATTATTTGTTTTCTAATTTTCTATTTATTTCTCTTTCCTTAACATGTTTGTTTTTGCACCCAGAGAGTTCCATTAAAATATATATTGTGACTTTGTATACTAATTTATGTAGCTCTTTATTTTTTCCCTAAAGAAATTGACTTACATGATAGTCTTCTTGATTTCCTATTGATTGACTTCCTGTCTCCTCACTTTGGTGGGAAATACCATACTGCTTCTTTAAAGGAGAAAAAAAAGAGCAGAAGATATTACAAGTAAATAGCAAAGTATCAGATGAGAGAAAAAGTGGTAGAAAATTCACCCAGAGAGTTCCATTAAAATATATATTGTGACTTTGTATACTAATTTATGTAGCTCTTTATTTTTTCCCTAAAGAAATTGACTTACATGATAGTCTTCTTGATTTCCTATTGATTGACTTCCTGTCTCCTCACTTTGGTGGGAAATACCATACTGCTTCTTTAAAGGAGAAAAAAAAGAGCAGAAGATATTACAAGTAAATAGCAAAGTATCAGATGAGAGAAAAAGTGGTAGAAAATACTCTAGAATGTAAGCTCCATGAAAATTAAGGTTTTGATTTTTTCCACTGTTTTATACCCATTGCACCATTTATATGGAAGATTTTCAGTAGGTGTTTTAAGAATAAATTAATTTGTGTGTTACTATTTTGCTCATTTCCTGAGTCCTTCAGATTGTCTAGAAGTATTTAAGGGAAACACTGCACTTAAACTTTTAAAGGATTCCAACTTTTAAAGGAATTTTTGAGCAAATACCAAGGGAGAATTCTATTTCTAATCCACAAATAATTGGTAGATTTGTTTGTATAAGGCAGTGAATAAATATGATCAGGGATCTTAAGTGGTAGACATCGTTTAGAAGGGCTTTTCCCCAATGTTTTTTTTTTTTTTTTCTATTCATGATAATAATAAACATGAATTCACTCTTTGCTGGAAGACTTCCTCTTCTGAACTGCTTCATGGGTCTGAGAAATGCTGCAAACTCTCCCCTTCCTTCTATATCTCCTTAAAAAAGGGATAAATAGATATGTTAGTCTATGGTCAAGGTCTATGAATAGCAACTGTTCAGTGCCTCCCTAATGTTTGGGATTAACATGCACTCCTTTATACTTAAGAATTGATGAAAATGACAATCATAACAGTGTTTTATTTCTTATTCATATACAAAGTTCTATTATCTAATTGAATTATTACAAAATGGCAAACATAATAATTCTCATGGCATAGTTAAAATATATAAACATTTCTGTTCTTTTTTTATTATAGTTTTTATATATTATTTCATGAGGATTGAATAGTTTAGCATCATGTTTTCCTCATAAGGGTTTTAAAATTCCATATGTTCAGAGACAAATAAGACATTGCCAAATGGTAAATGTCAAAAAGGCCTGTTGGGTCTGCAGAAACTGGATTTGCCACATGTCCCTTGGAACATCAGCTGTTGTGCAGGTACCACTTTAGGTTAATAATATGTTTTGCCCCAGGTTTCCCCAAACTGCTTTGTTTCTTCAACTTAAAACAAGTGTTACAAAATTCTAATTTTGTAATATGGTTCTGCTCCATAGAGACCCAGCTAATTGAGTAGTAGAAAGCAGTTATATCTAGGAACTGAAAGATAGTAATCTCTAATAGTGAGAAGACTTCATGATACTAAGAAGAAACATTTAAATAATCATTTTCTGATCACTAATCAGTCTGGCAATTAACAAGTGTTGCTTTGTAGATAGGAAGATGGCATATGTTCTCCCCTAGACCTAGCAACATATCTCTTTTGTTGACACTTGAGATTTAAAAATTACATGTTATTTTGTTGTTCTACTAATTGTATAAGGAATGTAACTCAAGACTCTGCTAGCACGTACTTTTGTGTAAACATAAAAAAAATGAAAAATGTATTGATGGATACATACATTTTATAAGGTTTAGACCAACCTAGATAGTATATTCAAAAGCAGAGACATTACTTTGCCGACTAAGGTCCGTCTAGTCAAGGCTATGGTTTTTCCTGTGGTCATATATGGATGCGAGAATTGGACTGTGAAGAAGGCTGAGCGCCGAAGAATTGATGCTTTTGAACTGTGGTGTTGGAGAAGACTCTTGAGAGTCCCTTGGACTGCAAGGAGATCCAACCAGTCCATTCTGAAGGAGATCAACCCTGGGATTTCTTTGGAAGGAATGATGCTAAAGCTGAAACTCCAGTACTTTGGCCACCTCATGCGAAGAGTTGACTCATTGGAAAAGACTCTGATGCTGGGAGGGACTTGGGTCAGGAGGAGAAGGGGACGACCGAGGATGAGATGAGATAGCTGGATGTCATCACGGACTAGATGGACGTGTCTGAGTGAACTCCGAGAGATGGCAATGAACAGGGAGGCCTGGCATGCTGAGGTTCATGGGGTCGCAAAGAGTCGGACATGACTGAACAACTGAACTGAACTGAACTGAGATATTAAAAAGAAAGTGGTTTGTGAATATTTTCAAATTGATTAAAAAATTTATGTGGAGAATCTGTGATTCATGGGGTCGCAAAGAGTCGGACACGACTGAGCAACTGAACTGAACTGAACTGAACTGAGATATTAAAAAGAAAGTGGTTTGTGAATATTTTCAAATTGATTCAAAAATTTATGTGGAGAGGTAAAAGACCCAGAATAGTTAAAACAATGCTAAAGCAGAAGAACAAAATTAGAATACTGACACCCTTTCAACTTCAGGACTTAGTTTACAGCTCTAGTAATCAAGACAGTGTGATACTGGCAAAAGAACAGACAAAGCAATGGAATGGAATAGGAAACCCAGAAATAGATTTCCATATAAATTATCAACTGATCTTTGACAAAGGAGCAAAGACAAAGCAGTGGAGTCAAGACAATCTCTTCAACAAATTGTGCTGGAACAACTAGACATCCACATATAAGAAAATGAATCTAAACACAGACCTTATACCCTTCACAAAAATTAACTCCAATTGGATCACCAACCTAAGTGTAAAATGTAAAACTCCTAGAAGATAACATAGAAAAAAACCTAGATGACCTGAGAAAAAGTCATGATTTTTTAGATACAACACCAAAGCCATGATCCGTGAAAGTTCCATAATTGAAAATTGAAACCTGTTAAAATTAAAAATGTCTGCTCTGTGAAAGATACTGTCAAGAGAATGTGGAGACAAGTTACAGATTGGGAGAAAATATTTGCAAAAGACATTTCTGATAAAAGACTGCAATCCAAAATACAAAAAAACAGAAAAACATTTTTTTAAAAACTCAACAATAAGAAAATAAAGCAACACAATTATAAATGAGCCAAAGTCCTTAACAGATACCTCACCAAAACAACATACAGATGGCAAGTAAGCATGTGAAAAGATGCTCCACATCATATGTCTTCAGAAAAATGCAAATAAAATAACAATGAGATGCCGCTATCTATAATGCTCAAAATCAGGAAAACTGAAAACACCAAATGCTGATAAAGATGTGGTGCAATGGGAACTCTCGCTGCTGGTGGGAATGCAAAATGGCACAGCTACATTGGAAGACAGTTTGGCAGTTTCTTATAAAACTAAACATACTCTTACCATATGCTTCAGCAATTATGCTTTCTGGTATTTACTGAAAAGATCTGAAAATTTATGTCCACACAAAAACTTGTCCATGTATGTTTATAGCAGGTTTAATCACAATTGCCCAGAGTTGGAACCAATCAAAATGCCCTTCAGTATGGAAATGGATAAACAAACTCTGGTACTTCCAGGCAATGGAATGTTATTCATGGCTCAAAAGAAATAAGCTATCAAGCCAGAAAAGACATAGAAGAAACTTAAATGCACATTACTAAGGGAAATAAACCAACTGAAAAATACTACATATTGCATGATTCCAATTATATGACATTCTGTAAAATGCAAAGCTATAATATGAAGATAGTAAAGAACCCGCCTGCAAATGTAGGAGAAATGGGTTCGATCCCTGTATCAAAAAGATCCCCTGGAGAAGGAAATGGCAACCCACTACTGTATTCTTGCCTGGGAAATCTCACAGTCAGAGGAGCCTGGTAGGCTATAGTCCACAGGGTCACAAAGAGTTAAATACAACTTAGCAAGTGAAACGACAACATGAAGATAGTAAAAAGACTCATCATGGCCAAGGCTTTACTGAAGTGGGGAAGGGTGAATTGATGGAGGATTTTTATGTGATGAGAATATTTTGCATGATACTATAATAATAGATACATGTCATTATATACTTGTCCAAGCTCATAAAATATGCACCAGGGTCGAAAACCATGATTGAACTATAATGTAAACTATAGACATTTGGTCATTATAATGGAGGTTCATCAGTTGTAACAAATGTGTCACTTTGGTGGGGGGTATTGATAATGAGAAAGGCATTACATTTGTGGAAGCAGGGGGCATATGGGAAATTTCTGTATCTCTTTTCACTTTCAGTTCAGTTCAGTTCAGTCGCTCAGTCGTATCTGACTCTTTGCAACCCCATGAATCACAGCACGCCAGGTCTCCCTGTCCATCACCAATTCCCGCCGTTCACTCAGACTCACGTCCATTGAGTAAGTGATGCCATCCAGCCATCTCATCCTCTGCCGTCCCCTTCTCCTCCTGCCCCCAATCCCTCCCAGCTTTTCACTTTACTATGAATTTCAAACTCTAAAAAAATTAAGCCTTTTGAAAAATCAAAGCATTTTGAAAGTAAAGTCAGATAGAAATTTCATTTAAAGAAAAAGGCAATACACAGGAAAAATATTAAAAAGAGAGTTATTCTGGAGGCCCCCCTTTTAGGTCAGAATATTGTTGGGTTCAAAACAAAACAAGTTATGGCCAATAAAATGCCCACTTACAATGACAAAATAAAACAAAATGAACCAAAGTAAGATCTATTTCCACAGATTATCTGTGCATAAGCCTTTTAAACCAGTCTTTGCTGTTTTCACAATGAGACAATCTACACAATTGATCTTCATTTGCGAGTGTGCCTTACAGTTTCTCCATAGAGCTACCTTAAGTATGGGATGAACTGAATGGTTTGTCTCAGCATTCATTTCAGGGAATCTTGTCTTAAAAAAACATCTATTGGGTACTTGGGGGTGGTGGGGGAAAGAAAGTGGTACTATTCAAAAATGCATTCGCTGGCAACTCAGAAAAAAGATCTTAGTGCAAACCCAGCAAGTAAGTGGAAGGGACCATAAAAGGCAATAGCGGCCATTCTTACTAGCCAATAGTACGTCATTTACTTCATAGCTTGAATAAAATCCTTCTTCAGGAAACATATCTGAAAGTGTCTTCCCTTATTCAGTCTGATCAAGGGCAAACTGCCCTTCTTGATTTCCAGGCAGAAGTCAGTTTACTCAGAGGGAAAATAAAACAAAATGAACCAAAGCAAGACCTATTTCCACAGATCATCTGTGCATAAGCCTTTTAAACCAGTGTTTGCTGTTTTCTCAATGAGACAATCTACACAATTGATCTTCATTTGCGAGTAAACTTCAACTGCACTATGCTTTATATCAGAGTAATTCTCTACATTATTATATGAAAATAGTAATTTCTGAGTTATTCTCTGAGCAATTCTTTGACTCTTTTGCTATAGGTATTTATTTATATACATATATATGTATTATACATATGTATACTAGAGTGAGTAGCCATTCCCTTCTCCAGGGGACCTTGCGGACCCAGGGATCAAACCTGGGTCTCCTGCACTGCAGGCAGATTCTTTACCATATGAGCCACCAGGGAAGCCCATGTATATATTTATATATATATTTATGTAGGCTTCCCAGATGGCACTAGTGGTATGGAACCAGCCTGCCATTGTAGGAGACATTAAGAGATGTGGGTTATCTCCCTTCGGTGGGGAAGATCCCTCTGGAGGAGGGCATGGCAACCCACTCCAGTATTCTTGCCAAAATAATTCCATGGACACAGAAGCCTGGCAGGTTACAGTCCACAGGGTCACAAAGAGTTGGACAGGACTGAAGTGACTTAGCACGCATGCATGCATAGTGGTGGTTGTGGTGGTTTAGTTGCTAAGTCATGTCTGACCATTGCAAACCCATGGACTGTAGCCTGTTAGGCTCCTCTGTCAGTGGGATTATCCAGTCAAGAATAGTGGAGTGGATTGCTGTGCCCTCCTCCAGGGCATCTTCCTAAACCAGGAATAGAACCCAGATCTTCTGCAGTACACATAGATTCTTTACCAACTGAGCTATGGGGGAAGTCCTTGTATGTATTTCTTAAAAAAAAAAAAAAAAAAAAAAGGTTCATCACAAAGTGAGAAAAATATGTGCTAAGAAATGAATCTTCTGGAGTCGTGGATTCTCAGGAACATGGCTAGGAAACATCTTGAAAGCTAATTACCGTGTAAGGAGATGGACAACTCTATCTCTCTTGTTTCAGTTCAGTTCAGTTCAGTACATTTCAGTCGCTCAGTCATGTCCAACTCTTTGTGACCCCATGAACCACACCACACCAGACCTCCCTGTCCATCACTAACTCCCGGAGTCTACCCAAACCCGTGTCCATTGAGTCCGTGATGCCATCCAACCATCTCACCTCTGTCGTCCCCTTCTCCTCCTGCTCTCAGTCTTTCCCAGCATCAGGGTCTTTTCAAATGAATCAGTTCTTCACATCAGTTTGCCAAAGTATCGGTGATTCAGCTTCAGCGTCAGTCCTTCCAATGAACACTCAGAACTGATCTCATTTAGGATGGACTGGTTGGATTTCCTTGCAGTCCAAGGGACTCTCAAGAGTCTTCTCCAATACCACAGTTCAAAAGCATCAATTCTTTGGTGCTCAGCTTTCCTTATAGTCCAACTCTCACATCCAGACATGACCACTGGAAAAACCATAGCCTTGACTAGACAGACCTTTGTTTAATACATATAAATAACAACTTCTACCTGTTCATGAAATTGGACTGTCTGTGACCAGGTAGGCATGTCTGAAGATGACAGGATTCAGAATGCAGCATGTTTAGTAACACAATCAGCCAGGTAATTAATCAAAGCTGTCCTTTATTTTTAAGATAACTGCTAAAGCTTATACTTATCCATAAGTATTTCCAACTTAATGAGAAGAATTTATAGAAATAGAAAATATGTTTATAGACAATATAGGTTAGTGGAAAGAGACTGTCTAAAGCAAGCAGATTTTGTTTTAAATCCTGGCTTGACTTTTTTATGTACTGTATGATTTGGGGAAAATAACATATTCCTTGAGCCTCAGTTTCCACATGTGTGAAAGAAAAAGATTGAGAACTTACTCACTGACTTATGTTAATGATTGGAGACAATATATCTAAATGGCCTTAGTGCCGTTTTGCTTATAGAATCATCTCTTTATTGGGTCTTTAAAATAACTTTCTCTAACATATACTTTTAAAGTAGTGATAATGTATATTATTTTTTCTGTATTACATGATTCAAGTAAGGCATTCCATATAAAAAGTACTACTCTGTATGATTATTTAAGCAATAATCATTTTAGTTTTTAATTTTTATTTCTATTACTACCTGCACATATTAGCATAAGATGCATTTCAGTAGTATTCTATCACCTGCTTCTGGCATTATCACCACATTTTCTGTGAAGTCTAACTAATCTTTCCAATCTTTTTTACCCTTATTGCTGACACTGACATATCTAATGAAGATCATATTTTGAAGCAATTTGAATGGCAAACATTAAAAAGGAAAGGGGAAAAACTAACTGGGTCAGCAAAAATAAATAACTCATCCACTCAGCATTGTCTTTTCCCCTTTATATAATTCTGTCAAAGATAATACTGCTGTTTCATTTTTGAGACACTTTTAAATAGTTAAGGATTAAATGTCATGCCTCATTATTGCTTAATGTGATAAGGTTTTTATTCCAAAGACTATCTTAGTGATGATACATATTTATTTAAGTTTGTGTATGTGTATAAGCGTCTTAATTTTATATTTTCAACCTATTTTTTATCAGAAGACTTTTTGCTTTTTAAGCATACAATATTAAACAGAATTTACCAATATTAAAGTTCAACTGGAAATGCATTTAATATGTCATGCAAAATGCCCTTTATCTGTGACACATTTAAATTTGCTAAAATAGAAGACTCAATATCTTTTTCTACCTGAAGGGGAGAGAGGTGAGGTGACATAGCAAATTAACTTTAAGTCTGTCTCTTTTCATCTCCGAAGACCTGAAGGTCACATTTACTTATATTGACTTACAAATGGGAAGTATAGTGGTTCCAGAAATCACCCATGTACTGCACAAATTGCCAATCATGGAGATCTATGTTCAAAAGAGTCCCAAAACAACAACAAGGGGAAAATGCCACAGATAAAAAATGATACACTAAATCTTTACAAGGAGTTTTCATAGGAGGCATGATGAGTTTTAACTGTATTTCTTAATGCCCTCCATAATGTTATATAGTGATAAGACTTAGTAATCCTTTTTCCATTTATTCTTTTCTTTTTAATTTATTAAGAAAACTATGAAACAAGAAAATCCAAGTAAGCTAGTCAAGGTCAAGGTCACAGAGTAAATTAGAGCAAGACTCAGAGGGGCCATGATGTCTGCTGAATCTCTTTGTTGAAGTTAGTGGAATCACTGCAATACACCAAACTATCTGTTTTCTGCTTTGTTGATTTCTCTACCACTACTTGTCAATCTTCTCAGTTAAAAGGTGAACTTTTTCTGTCCATCATTCTTTATTGTGAATTATTTAAATTAGCATTACATTTTCACATCCAATTACATAGTAAACATAATAGAATATATATCCATGATTATTAGCAAAATAAGATATCTTGAGGAGCTTCAAGAGTACAACTTTAGGATATATAAAGGACCATAAACATGGAGATTATTTTCTTTTCCTCTGAACCCTGAAAAATCCTTTTCTTAAATTCCCATTTTCTCTTCTTTGTGAATCAGAGGCTATGCTGTCCTTAAGCAACCTGACTTAGAATATTATCTCTTTATACAGTTGTCTCAAGTGTGGGGATGATTAGGAAGGTTACCCTGGATACCATAATTTAGAAATATTCTCTTCCATAAGTAGCCTTTTGAGACTGACTCAAGAAATTTAGTGGTGAACTAGAGAAAATGATAGTGAATCTTCAAACTTGTGCTAATAATTCCAGAAGCCTATACATACCGTAGCCAGAAAATAATATCCCCTCCCTATCCTAATTCACACAATCATGAATATGAAACAAAGACAAAATTCCACCCCTTCCACACATTTTCCGAAGGGAATATTTGCTTTGCAATCTTACTGTTTTCTTTTTCAAGTATAGTGGGTATATAATATTGCCTTAGCTTCAGAAGCACAGCATAGTGATTCAGTTATTTTGTATTTTCAGTTTTGTGTGAATTATATTCTATCATAGGTTTTTAAAAGATAATGAATATAATTCCTTGTGTTGTATAGTAAATCCTTGTTGCTTATCTATATTATGTATATTAGTTTATATCTGTTAATCCCATGCTCCTAATTTGCTTCTCTCATTCTTCCCTTTGGTAGCCATATGTTTGTTTTCTGTGTCTGTACACTGGTTTTGTATATAGATTCACTTGTGTAATTTTTTAGATTCTACATAAAAGTGATATCATATAGTATTTTTCTTATTCTAACTTATTTCACTAAACATAATATTCTCTAGGTCCATCTATGTTGCTGAAAATGATAATATTTCACTTTTTGTGACAGTATTATTCCATTGTGAATATATACCACATCATCTGTTGATGGTCACTTAGGTTGTTTTTATGTCTTGACTATTGTAAACAGTGTGCTAAGAACATGTGATTTCCTTTATTCAAACAATGAAATGAAATAATGCAACTTATCTTCTTTATCTATTCACTTTCCAATTTTGGATGTGTTCTTGCTCTTTAATCACTTCAAATAATGAGTGAATGTGTGTATGTTAGTTTCTTAGTCATGTCTGACTCTTTGCAACCCCATAGACTGTTGCCCACCAGGCCCCTCTGTCCATGGGTTATATACATACACAGAGAGAGGGAGAGTTATATGCAAAACTATAATGGTAAACTTCTTAGTGTCTTTTCCCCTAAAATAATATTATATTGAACAACATATCTTAAAATTTTAAATCCCATCATAGTAATTTTCCCAGCCTAAATCTTAACAATGTATTTATACCTATAAAAACTCAAATGTTTTGGAAACATTCCCATAACAAGATACATTTATTTCTAGGGTGACTACATCAAATTCTCTTATGACTAGAGACCTAGATATATTGTACTCTGATTCTTCCACTTACAAAACTGAGAGGATGTGAAACTTCTAAATTCCCTAAATTTGTTTCATCCAAATTACATTCAGTGTTTATTTGAGCTGTGTTGCTGCCCACCAAAGTGATTTGTTTCTGTTGAAATAAAAATAAGAAACTTACTCAATACAGAGAAAGGCACTTATATTTTTTCCTTAAGTTCCTAGTCAACATTGTATGTTCTTCATTTGTGTTTGTTTGTTTCAATGGTTACACAGTATACAATGTTTTTGACATTTATATAACTTTGTGATTTTTTTCTTCAATTATGCTATAGGATATCAGAGTAATGCTCTTCTAAGACTTAAAATTTCAGATTTATTTAGTGCATTTTTTAATACTGCTTACAGAAATAAATTCTCTTCTTTATATATATATATATAAATATACACATATACACACACACAGTCTAATTTCTACCAAGTTCTTTGACTGTTGAACACATTTGTAACACAAAAACTACTTTGCCTGAACCCCATATTTTTGCAGGTCATGGTGTAAAAAGATGTAAAATTGATTGCAAACTTTTCAGAAAATTCAGATGTTCTGCCATTTTTAAAGTAGGCAAATTAATTTGTTTTCCCATTTCCTTTATTGTTAAAAATATATTTATATTTACATTTGATTGAGCTATTTACTCACTGAAGCTGTCTATAGGAATAAATTGTTCTTTTTCTCTTTCTTGCCAAACTGCAGATTAGAGCAATCCCTATTGAAAGTTCCTTGCTGAATCTCCTAAAAAATTTTTGATTACGGTTTAAAAAGATTGTTATTAGTCTTATAAGGACTCCATTTTTGGTACTTTTATTTCTTCAAAATACTCATAAGTAGGTATATATAATTAAGTCTTTCATTAAAATTGTCTTAATTGCTTTGGTCCCAATAAAAATGACAAATACCTTGAGACTATTTAATGCTCTAATTGTTCCCCATGCATTATATTACACAGTAAGGACCAGATTCATAAAGCATTTTCTGCACCATTTCCTTCAGAACTTTTAAGTATTTTCCTCAAATTAGAGATTTATGGGCAAAATACAAATAATTCTGATTTACAACAATTCCAAGGGAGAATTTACTTTTGCCTTACTATACACCCGATTGTGCTATGCATAAATTCAAAGGGCCAATTCATTGTTAATGAAAAATTAATGGCTCAACTAACATATTGCTGCAAATTCTTTCCTTTTAAATTGTAGAGTATTGTAGACTAAACATAGGCTTAGATATAAACATGAAAAGGGATGTTGATTCACATAAGCTACCATAATTAGAGAAATTAAAAGAGAATTTGAAGATAAAATATCAGGGCAACATGGTGATGTAGGTTGGATTTCATAAGCATTGACTCACCTCTGTAGGTTCAGAAACACTTTTCTAAGATGGATGTAATATCTATCCTTTGTTCTTGAATTACATTCATACTAAACTATCAGCTATTATAAAAGAATTCATTTTCTTTTCTCTTTTTTCCTATCTTCCAAGTAAAAAATTACTGGTTTCCTATTACCTTAGCTAGATGATTAGCTAAATAATTTGATAGACTCAATATGGCTTAGCTACCAATTCATGTTTGACTCTGTGCTCCCATAGACTGTAGGCCACCAGGCTCCTCTGTCTGTGGGATTTCTCAGGCAAGAATACTGGAGTGGGTTGCCATTTCCTTCTCCAGGGGATCTTCCTGATGTAAGGACTGAACCCACATCTCTTGTATTGCAGGCTGAGTCTTTACCACCTGCATGCTAAGTCACTTCAGTCATTTCTGACTCTGTGTGACCCTATGGACTATAGCCTACCAGGCTCTTCCATCCATGGCATTGTCCAGGCAAGAATACTGAACTGGGTTGCCATGCACTCCTCCAGGAGATCTTTCAAGCCCAGGGATTGAACCTGTGTCTCCCATGCCTCCTGCATTGGCGGGAGGGTTCTTTACCACTGGCACCAACATGGGAAGCCCAATTGAGCCACAGGGAAGCCCCAAACTAAGTGTAGCATTTCTAAATTATCCCCTCCCCCACTTTTTTTCCATTCTAAGAAGGCTCTTCAATATTTCATGCCAAAATAAGGGCTGCTTTTGAGACTGTCATGTAGGCTGGTAGAAAAAGAAACCTATTTGAAAGTGAAAGTTGTTCAGTCGTGTCTGACTCTTTGTGACCCCATGGACTACACAGTCCATGGAATTCTCCAGGCCAGAATACTGGAGTGGATAGCCTTTCCCTTCAAGAGGTCTTCCCAATCCAGGGAACCCAGGTCTCAGGTTTCCTGAGTAACCTATTTAGTAGAGTGCAATTTTGGGGTTAAAGTAGTTGTCTAATTGCAAAATAAGAACTTTGATGGATGTGTCCTCTCCTTTCTTCCTTCCTTTTTCTGCCTCATATTATTGTCTTTGCTTCTATCATTACCTAAAAACCATTGCTTATACAAACTCCAGTAAAATGTGACCAGTACTTAAAACTGAGATTTTTTTTTTTTTTCTGTTCAGTGCTATAATACCAACAACTACAATAGTACCTGACAGTCCTACCGGAACTTAATAGTTTAGAGTCTAAATAAATTCAACCTTGAAATAAGAGGAGAACAAGGCTCATGCATTCATATTGCCCCCAAAGACATTTGTCTTCTCATAGTTCTACCAGTGTTGAATGTGTTTCTTCTCGTGTTGCACTTCTAAATCTCACGTCCCATGCTTGTCATAGTCATGCTGCTATATTTCCCATATAAGTACTTTCTTTCCCTAAATTCCCTTTCTGACTTCCCTTACTGCTGACTAAGTCCATCAGGACTCCTTATAGATTTGTATTTCCAGTATGACTTAATGAATCAACCAGAAATACACTTTCCTCCTATTACTCTAATTTCAAAGAGAGCTTTCTTTCTTTTCTGTGTGAAATGGAGTATCAAAGTCTAGTGACAAGTGCCGGAGATTTACAGTCAGAGAAACTTGTGTTTGAGTCTGAGCTGTACCCTTTGTTTCCCACATAATATTGGGAAATCTGTACCTCCCCAAGAGCCTCAGTTACATCTCCTGTAAAACTGGAAAAAAAAAATCCTCATTCAAAGTACAACATAGAATCAACAGAATGAGAAACGTTAAAATTGCTTTATAAACATTAGAGACCCATTTTTGTGTCTTTTTCCTATCAAATAAACTAATGAAACATTTTTTTTGAAACATTATGTGAAAGAGCTTTGATTTTGGCATTCAACTGATCTATATTGTAATTTGAATAGTTATATTGTTAAATTTAAATTAATCAAGGACTCTTATTTCGTATAAATATGTCTACTAATTTGTTATCATTTTACAAAATTTTGCTAAGTGCTCTTGGGGAATGACAAAAAAGATGGGGATTTTCTTGTATAAAGTTTAATCATCGAGTCAGTGATGCCATCCAGCCATCTCATCCTCGGTCGTCCCCTTCTCCTCCTGCCCCCAATCCCTCCCAGCATCAGAGTCTTTTCCAATGAGTCAACTCTTCACATGAGGTGGCCAAAATACTGGAGTTTCAGCTTCAGCATCATTCCCTCCAAAGAAATCCCAGGGTTGATCTCCTTCAGAATGGACTGGTTGGACTTTTTCTTAGTGTGATTTTAAAAAGAACCATTGTGTATGCAGTTTTACAATAGTTATGTATAATAGCTATTATATATACAATACGTTGTATCAGAGTCACAAACTACTATTCCAGGCCAAAGGATATTGGTGACTTGGGAAATTATTCTGTAAAACTCTTTTCTATTTCAACAGCTAAATTGTCTAGACAAAGATCAGGGAGCATTGTTAGGCCACTGCACTACTGAAAAATATGGCAGTTACTCTTATGAACTGAATTGTTTGTCCCCCCAAATTTATAGGTTGAAACCCTAATCTCGAATGTGGTTATATTTGGTGATTAAGGTTAAAAGAGGTCATGAATTTATGACCCTAAGCAAATGGGATTTGTGTCCTTATAAGGAGAGGAAAAGACATCCAGTGTGTGCACAGTAGAAAGATCATGTCAGGATATGGCAAGAAAGTGGCCATCTGCAAGCCAGAGAGAGAAGCCTTGTTCTCGAGGGGGAAGCCAGGCATACAACTTGATCTTGGAATTACACTCTCTAAAAAAGAAAATTCATTTCTGTGGTTTAAGCCACCCAGTCTATGGTGTTTTATTTTAGCATCCCTTATAGTATAAAATATTACCCAAAGTATCACTGAAGTAATAATGACATTTGAGAAGCTGACATTTTCCTCAAAAGCAAAAGAGAAAAAGGCAGCAAGAGCAGTATCAAAACCTAAGGGAATAGGACAGTTGTGACCAGAGGTTTGGGAATAACATCAGCCAGACTGATTACAAGGTAACTTTTGGCTAGGTTTCCCCAAACCATCTTAGCAAGATCAAAGCAAATATGTGATATAACACAAGGCAGCACGAGAAAGGAAACTACACTTGGCTTGACATTTTCACAGTATTTTCATCTAAACAAGAGATAAAAGTGCTAAGCTTTAGAATTTTCCTCCTTGGATATTTGTGTCTTCAACTTTCTCCTTATTTCCCTGTTTCATTTGAACCTCTGAATATTTACTTATCTCTAGAATAAAAGGATCAGGATACTAGAGTAGAGCAATGGGGCAAATCTGCTCACATTAGTGAGAAAAAGTTACCCAAGTCTAGATAGAATCATCATTGTTCATTAAGAAATAACCAGGGAAATACTGAAACATTTGTGAAAAATTCTATATCATAAACAAATAAGACACATAGAACTCAATAAGTGGTTGAAAACATACTTGTGAAAGTATTTCCTAAAGGAATAAGAAATAAATTTAGACTGAAATATTGTGTACTCTAAAGTGAAACAAAAATTCTGAATTGTGAGTTAAAGAGAAGATAATAATGTAGAATGAGAAAGAAAAGTAATTGGCAGACCGTGAAAAACAATTTTAAAAGTTATGAAAATAAGGAAATGATAACTTTAATTAAAAGCACTAAGAATATTAAAAAAATGAAAAAGGGACAGTAAGTAGTCATCAACATAGTAAGTCACTTGCCTACAAGGTACTCTCAGATTGCAAATAATCAGGGATATAATAACTATGGGAAAGACATACTAGAAATACAATACACAAATAAATGATTCTGTTCATTCATCTCTTTAAGTCAGATCTCTATTGACCATTGCCGATTTATAGAGTGTAATCCAGGGACTATGCTTGGTACTGGGGCTTATGTTGTAAGCATTACCAGACACAATTTTTCCTGATACTGTATCAAATAAAGTTCCAAATAAACAAAAAATATTAATCTAAAAATACGCACATATACATACATACATATGTACACACACACATTCACACACACACACACACACTCAATGAAATGGAGCAGAGGTCTGGAATGACTTCACTGAGGAAGTGATAGTTCTATTGTCATCTGAGACTAAGCAGGAAATAAACAAGTAAAGTGAGGATGGTAGAATTTCTCAATTACTACTGCTCACTGTTCATATGAGGGACTTAAAGAAGTACGGTGGGTCTGGGTCAAAAAAAAAAGTGTTAGCATGATAGTGAATGAGCTGGAGGTTTGGATCTAAGGCACTGTAGGATACCACAGAGGTTGGTCCCTACCTTCAGACAATAGACCATCAAAATGTTTCAACAGAAGGAGGAAAAGAAGATGAGTTGTGGAAGCAAGGAGATGTTGTGATTATAAATTTGAAAATAAGTTTTTGGCTGAGGTTTTCAAATTTGACTAAGGAAGGGCAAAACTCATGAGTGGATTAATTCTGAGCATATTGCTGAAATCCATTTAAGTTGTGTGCTAGTACTTAGGAGAGAAAAGTGTATAGATTGGAGAGGTACTGAAGAAATAAAATCAATAGACCTTGGTGAAAAATTGTCTATGAATCTGATGGAGTAGGAAGTGTCAGCCTTCAGTATCTTGGCTGCAGCTCTGCTAAATTTGATGCAGTGGACTCGAAATTCTGTTTCTATACCTTTGGATTCCTTTACCCTTGCGTACATTTATATCCAGTAACTTAGCACCTCCATCTTCTTGTCAGAGGGTTGCCCTCCAGCTCATGAAGAATTCCTTAAAATCAACCCACTTCTCCTGATTCTTAGATGCAGTTTCTTATAACTCCTAAGAAATGAGACTGATTAGAGTATTGACTACCTCAGCTCAGATTGGATAAGAGCTGTCTTCCCTTTGACTTTTAAAACCCTAGTCATACAGTTCCCTCAGGGTCATGTGATAAGCTTGCTTTTTTGGATATGTTGCAGTTGCATTTTATTTCAGGTACTCTATAGCAAACAATATCAACAGCTAGCTAGTACTGTGTGCTTGGGTTGATTGTTGGACTAGCTCACAGAATATAGCACCCTCCATGAGACCTTCATATACCTTAGTCCACACTCTGTTATGGGGTTTCCCAGATGGCACAGTGGTAAAGAATCTGCTTGCCAATGAAGGAGACAGAAGAGACAAGGGTTTGATCTGTCGGTTAGGAAAATCCCCTGGAGTAGAAAATGGCAACCTACTCCAGTATACTTGCCTGGAGAATTCTATGGACAGAAGAACCTGGTGGGCTAGAGTCCATGGGGTCGCAAAGAGTCAGATATAACTGTGTATCATACAGTACAGCACTCTCTGTTATATATCCCTCAAGTCAATAATGTAACCAACTGCTAATTAAAGGTCAAATTATCAGGTATCCCTGAGAGGGAAGGAAACAATGCTGCTTTTAATATTTTAATTAATTTTATTCAATCAGCATGTGTGAGTGTTCAGTCGCGTCAGTCAGATCTAACTCTTTGTGACCCCATGGACTGTAGCCTGCTAGGTTGCTCTGTCCATAGATTTTCCAAGCAAGAATACTGGAGCAGGTTGCCATTTCCCCCTCCAGGGGATATTCCCAACCCAGGGATCAAACCTGTGTTTGATCCTGTATCTCCGGCATTGCAGGTGGATTCTTTACCGCTGAGCCACCGGGGTAGCCCTTATTCAACCAGATGACTGGTAAAACATTTATAATTTTCTCATGCATACTTATTATCTATGTAATAGCATATTTTCCAATATTTGATTCATGAAAAGAAGTATGGTAAAATACTAATGATCATCAAAATCTGAACCATACAATAAGGTTTTGAATTTCCTTTTATTGAAAATCGATTTACTGTGGCCATTTACCCTATACTGTTAAAATTTTCCGAAATGATTTTCACTCTTTGGATGCCTCCATCACCACCAACACACACACACACACACACACACACACACACACACACAGATACTCATACACATATACTCTCTTCTGCATTATTTTACCCAAGAGAGGATGTTGCTTCCAGTTTTTGCCCATCCACTTTTATTGAGCTACTTAATTATGCTTCTCAATCAAATTGCTACC
The DNA here is from genome assembly GCA_006410635.1 of Cephalophus harveyi. NCBI lineage: Eukaryota > Metazoa > Chordata > Mammalia > Artiodactyla > Bovidae > Cephalophus > Cephalophus harveyi. The sequence goes on along the minus strand of SJYT01035106.1, from coordinate 160,102 downwards.
ATACCAGTGGTAGGACAAGTGATTGCCATTGATATTGTGCTTCTTAGTTAAGTTTTTGTACTGTGGCAGTGGTAAAATAGACGTTTTTGTAGTAAAATGTAATCTTAAGAGGTGGTAGAATTTGTCCACAATCTGTTATTGCAAACTCCTAATTATTTCTATCAGCTGTCACTTGGATTACAGGGTAGATGTTGTGCAAAATAGAATAAGTATCTATTCTGGATAAAACCAAAAAGAAGAGTCCAGTTAGGTCACACAACCAGTCTGATATGCCTTTGCTTATGCCTATTGTACAGAATTGCCATACCCTTTTCAACCAAGTTTCAGTGTCTGCTCTGCAAATGATGAAAGATTTGCCTCTTTCAGTCTCAGGAAGTCCCATCAATAAACTGGGCAGCTTCGTTTGGTCTAGAAGAAAGGGAATAACAGCATTTAGATTCACCTAGAGAGGCTATCAGCTTTTCTGGAAGTTCTATCATCAGTTCACAAGACAGACCTTCAGCATGTTCATAGGCGCTATGTATGCTCCCAGACTGCCTACAGCAATGTCCTTCTTTGAATCCATTTCATCATTCAGTTCCGAGGAACTGCTCCATTTTAAAGACGTCTCTTATTATCAATAACATGCTATTTATTTCAATTTTCATAATTATTTTAAGTGTTCTCTTGCTAATTGTTATAGAGAAGAAAACTGTCAGAACCAATGGCTGAACATTTCCAACAATACAATAATTTTATTCATCTCAAAAAAATGATTCAAATATAATTCTATGTGTATATTAGTCCTCTTATTTGAATTCTCTTTATTCCTGATGTTGAAGCACATTGGGATATACACAATAAATATTAATTTGAAATAAAATACATAAGCTATTCAAAGAGAGATAATTTTAGGAACCAGGGCTATTATCATACATTAAAGTTAAAATTGTTGATAATCCCAATAATTCAAAAATTTAGGTAGCACACAGATGGATATTCAGTTCAGTTCAGTTCAGTCGCTCAGTCGTGTCTGACTCTCCACGACCCCATGAATTGCAGCACACCAGGCCTCCCTGTCCATCACCAACTCCCGGAGTTCACTCAGTCTCGCGTCCATCAAGTCCGTGATGCCATCCAGCCATCTCATTCTCGGTCGTCCCCTTCTCCTCCTGCCCCCAATCCCTCCCAACATCAGAGTCTTTTCTAATGAGTCAACTCTTCGCATGAGGTGGCCAAAGTACTGGAGTTTCAGCTTTAGCATCATTCCTTCCAAAGAAAACCCAGGGCTGATCTCCTTCAGAATGGACTGGTTGGATCTCCTTGCAGTCCAAGGGACTCTCAAGAGTCTTCTCCAACACCACAGTTCAAAAGCATCAATTCTTCGGCGCTCAGCCTTCTTCACAGTCCAACTCTCACATCCATACATGACCACAGGAAAAACCATAGCCTTGACTAGACGGACTTTAGTCAGCAAAGTAATGTCTCTGCTTTTGAAAATGCGATCTAGGTTGGACATAACTTTTCTTCCAAGGAGTAAGCGTCTTTTAATTTCATGGCTGCAGTCACCATCTGCAGTGATTTTGGAGCCCCCCAAAATAAAGTCTGACACTGTTTCCACTGTTTCCCCATCTATTTCCCATGAAGTGATGGGACCAGATGCCATAATCTTCGTTTTCTGAATGTTGAGCTTTAAGTCAACCTTTTCACTCTCCTCTTTCACTTTCATCAAGAGGCCTTTTAGCTCCTCTTCACTTTTCTATAAACTGGACTCTTGAGTCTTTTGGTTTGCTGAAACCAATAACTTTCTTTAAAAAAAAAAAAAATCAAATTCAATGCCATTCAGTCCTGAGAATAGGTGATAGGTCTAGAAGTTGCCTTTTCTGCCCTTGATATGCTTTTTTGTTACTTTGCAAGTTTCATATTGATTTCAAAGGTTCATGTTTGTTAATGTACGTTTACCTACTGCTACACTGTAAACTACTCCAAAACCTAGTGGCTTAAAACAACAAACCATTCCTTTCTTCCAATTCTGTGATGTGGGCAGGGCTGGATGGGGACTGCTGGTGTCTACTCCTAGTGGTGTTGGCTGGGAATGCTTAAATGGGGGCTTGAGTGCTCACGAGGCTTGACTTGCATGTCTAGTGCCTCAGTTGCCTCTTTCTCCAACAGGGAGAAAAAGGGAGGCTGGACTTTTTTTTACATAGTGTCTTGGGGCCCTCAAGAAACCAAAAGCTGAGGTCATCAGATTTCTGAAGGCCCAACCCTGAGATCGGCAGGGTGTCACATTCTATAGATTAGAGCAAGTCACAGGCCAGCAAGACTCAAGGAGAGAGGAAATAGACTCCACTCTGGCTGGAGAGGAACGGCGTGTATGAACAAGGACAGGAGGTTTCAAGCAGGAGAATATATGCATGTGCCAGACAAAGAGTATCGGTTGTAATTATTGAGTGATTGAATGAATGAACAAACAAATGAATAGAGTAACAAAAAGCATAGGTCAGAAAATATTTTAAAATATACAGACAGTACACAGACAACAAAAATATCCTCTTATATAAAGGAAATGTATTTAATGGTAGAGATTGACTGCCTTCAGTTTTGTATCAAAAAGGAAACCGAGGGAAGCAGTAGATATTTTACACTGAGACAGACTGTCAGGCAAGGCCAGACTGTGTGAGGTGAGGGACGCTTCAGCTAGACCAGGAGGAAGTCTCTATGGCGCCTAAGGGACTTAGGTGCCTAAGTCAGGCAGGACAGAGGTCAGATCCACAGAAGTCAGTTCTGGGTGTGGAACCAGAGCAGGAGAGAGACGTGAAAGAGATTCTGAGATCAGGGCAGCACGTCCAGATCAGCCATGTCAGACTCTGCCACTGGAAACTTGGGATAGGAAAATTAAAGATAAAATAGTGACCCAGGCCAACAGGAGACCAGATACCAGGCATGAACATCAAGCATGGCCCTTAACCCTGTGCATGCTGCTCGATCGGTGGGCTGGGGTCTAGGTTGACTGGGGCTGACCTGGTGCTGGGTTTGTCGGGACCTCTTTTCTGTTTCCTTACTGGACCATCTGTCCTATCTGAATTTCAGAAAGAAGTAGCTCTTAGTCACTTTTGCCAGGTTTACCCAAAATGTAGTGTGGCCATAGCCTCCAAGATGGCCTCTGGTGACCCCCACTTCTTGGTATTCATACCTATGTCTAGTCCCCTCTGACTTTATGAGTATGAGTCTGTGTGACACGTGAAGAGAAGTCACTCAGTCTTATCTGACTCTTTGTGACCCCATGGACCCCAGGCTCCTCCGTCCATGGGATTTTCTAGGCAAGAGTACTGGAGTGGGTTGCCTTTTCCTTCTCCAGGGAACTTCCTGACCCAGGGGCATTGTAGACAGACGCTTTACTGTCTGAGCCATCAAGGAAGGTCTGGTGTGACACGTAGAATATGGCAAAAATAATGATATGTCACTTCCAAAATCAGGCTGTTAAATATGGAGAGCTCCATCCTGGCTGTCTCTGTCTTTCTGACCACTCTGTGGGAAGGATGTTGCCGGGTTGTGAGCAGCTCTATGGCAAGGCCCATGTGGCGGGTGGGAAGTGGGAACTGAGGCCTCTAGCTGACAACCATGTCAGTAAACTTGAAAGTCAGATTCTCCAACCTAGTTGAGCCTTGAGATGACTGTAGCCTCTGCTAACGATTTAACTTCAACCTTATGAGAGACCCCAAGGCAGTAACATCCAGTTAGGTCCCTGCAGAATTCACGACCCTCCAAAATTATGTGAGATAATGTGGAGTTTCAAGTTACCAAGTTTGGGTAATCTATTGTGTAGCAATAAATACCTAATACATGTGGTCTGTATCAGAATTTTCTGGAGAGCTTATTGAACAGGTAACTCTCCGGCTGAAAAAACACTATCAGATGAAAAAGCTATCTTGGAGTAGGGGCCAGTTATCTATACTTTTAGCAAGCTTCTGAGCTGATTCTTGGGTGCTAAGTCCCCTGTTAAGTTGTGTCTGACTCTTTGCAACCCTATGGACTGCCAGTCTCCCCTGTCCCTGGGATTCTCCAGGCAAGAATACTGGAGTGGGTTGCCGTGCCCTCCTCCAGGGGATCTTCCCAACACAGGGATCAAACCTGGGTCTCTTATGTCTCCTGGATTGGCAGAAGGGTTCTTTACCAGTAGTGCCACCTGATTCTGTGTACTTTCAAATTTGAGAATGTCTTATGCATTTAATCCCTTAGAATTACTTCTTCCAAATGAATTTGCATTTTAATCCTAATTTCTATGACCCTTAAGCAATAAGTATTACTGAAGGCTTAAACACTAAACCCAGAGATTCTGATGCTTTGGGGTTCAGGACACTATTTCAAATATTGCAAGTTTTCTTGATATGTTTGAAACAACTAAAAGACAAAATGAGTGCTAAGCAAGCCAACGATGGTTATAACCAATCACTGCTATTGTACAGACTTGTCCTTAAAGTGTCTGTGTTAAATATACTTTTCCCTGGTAACCCTTCAGCCTTGAGGATGAATTTATTGCTCTGTGTGTGCTCGCTCATAAACTCAAGAGGCCAAGTTTTTCCACATTCCAACAGGAGTATGTCAGGCTTTGTGCTAGGCATGCATTAGGCCTCACCCTTATTTTTGCCATCTCTTCTATGCCGTATTATATATCCAACTCACCACAATGTCCCCAGTGGTAAAAGATTCTACCTGGTTGGGTACTGTAGCTTAAACTCTTGCTAATACTCAGCAATAGAGATAGTTGTTCTGTTAGTTAGGGTTCTGACATGAAAAATATTACATCTTCAAATTGTGATCATTCACGAAGAGTTTAAAGAAAGGAGGGTGAACAAAGGTGTAAGGTGAGAGTAGGGAAGCACAGACATAGACGCTAGTGGCAGAGCCATCCCTAGCGCAAGAGGAGGGGTCGGCTCGAGAGCTGAAGGGGAGAGGGCTGTGTGGAGAGGACCACTTGTCAGGAGCCGAGAGCTTTGGCAGGAGGAGGCCCTCAGCCTCCAGGGAACCCTGTGTGGGCAAAGTAGGAGAATAATACCCAGACCATACTTTCTTCCCTTCCTCTTGTCTCTTCCCAGTGCTCCACACCGGTCAAACCCAACAGGAAGCCACAGGTAGGACAGTTCGTGGAAGTAGTTCATAAAGGTCAGCATCTTAGAGAAGGGTGGGCGGTGGATCTGGGGTTACAGAGATGGGAGAGATATAGAAGATGTCTGACACAGATATTCATCTTTGCATAAGGCTGTCCTGAGAATTATTCAGACCTAAAATGAACTACTTCAAGTTCAATGAGACATAGCTTATTTAATAATGTGAAATTTCATGCATGCTTGTTTCCAAAACCTCATGACCACAAACATGGCAATCATATCCTCTTTAAGCCTTCATATTTCTCAGCCGCATCTTACCATTTTATTCTATTTCAATCTGTGAACCTACCTTTGTGGTGATTTTACTTAGAAGTTGTCGAGGAAATGGGCTATCAGAAATTGAATCTGGACTTCCCTGGTATTAGAGTGGACAAGAATCTGCCAGCCAATACAGGGGACATGGGCTGGCTCCCCGGTCTGGGAAGATCCCACTTGCCATGGAGCAGCTAAGCCTGTGTGTCACGACTGCTGAGCCCACACGCTGCAACTCCTGAATCCTGAGCATTCTATAGCCCGTGCTCCAAAAAGAGAGAAGCCGTGACAGTGAGAAACCTGGGCCCTGTAACGGGCAGCAGGTCCTGCTCACGGAAACTAGAGAAAGCCTGTACAGCAGCCAAGACCCAGTGCAGCCAAAAAAAAAAAAAAAACGTGAATCTGTGATTGTATGCCAAAGTTAGAGGAAGATGAAAGTGTCTTCACTTTCAGTAGAATGTTGGAGAAGGTTCAGAGATAGAAATGGACACCTGGACATATAGGCCTGAAGCGAGTGGAAGGAAAGAATGGACTGGGAGGAAAGAGTTAAATAGTTCGAGGAGCACTTCTGAATGTTTTTGAACATAAGAAACAAATAGTTAGATTGACTCCACAAACTCTTCCTGATTGGTAAGAGTGGTCTGTAAATTGTCCTCTTCTCCCCATTTGGGGGGTTAAGCAGGTTATAATCTTTGCCAGCAAAAATTCAGTGCCCAGTAATTCTTCACTTCTAGGGGTTTTGGACCTCTGAAATGTGGTACAGAGGAGAGGAGGTACTTTGTGATACTAGATCATAAAACCCAGGGTCTGGAAGGGATCTTTTACAACTATGAATCTACTTTACAACTTTCTTGCTATGCTGCTTTTCAGTCATTTACATGTGGCTAGTGTTAAGGAGCTCAGTATTTTAATAAGCAGCTTTCCCACTCTTTGCCTGTGTGTGTGTGTGCCTGAGTGTGTGCCCGCATGCGCCCAGTCGCTCAGTCACAACCCCATGGACTGTAACCCACAAAGCTCGCCTGTCTATGGAATTTTCCAGGCAAGAAGACTGGATAAGGTTGCCATTTCCTCCTCCAGGGGAATCTTCCCAACCCAGGGATCGAAGCCATGTCTCTTGCTCCTCCTGCATCGGCAGGCAAGTTCTTTACCACTGTGCCCCCTGGGAATCACTCTTTGCCTGTGTGTCTGTGTTGCGTGGAGGTGGGGGGGTGGGGGAGGGGGGATAGTCACTCAATCGTGTCCCACTCTTTGCGACCCTATGAACTGTAGCTCTCTAGGCTCCTCTGTCTATGGAATTTTCCAGGCCTGCTCGATCATAAAACACTTTTCCCTAAGGGCAGAGATATGTTTTCTTATAACTTCTGCCTGTTAATTTTTTTTTTTTTTGCCCATTGATTCTTTTGCTGCCATCTATATAGGTTTAGAATAATCTATTCCTTCTGCTATATGAAAAACTATCTAAATGCTATCCTTCCCTTTTTTTCCTTCCAACTTTCTTTCATCCTGGTGAAATAACTAACAATAAACAAATATACATCTTTTTTTTCCCCCCCTTTTTGCTGTGCAATGTGGCTTGCAGGATCTTAGTTCCCCACCAGGGACTGAACCTGGGGCCCCAGCAGTGAAAATGCTGAGTCCTAACCACTGGCCTCCCAGGGAATTCCTCGGTATGTGTGATATGTTATTGCTCACCATGACCCAGACACTGGCCTAGAGGATTTCTGGTAGGGGAGCTGGCCATGCTGCTGTCATGTGGGATCTAATTATTAGTTGCTTCAGTTGTGTCTGACTCTTTGCGACCCTATGGACTGTAGCCCGCCAGGCTCCTCTGTCCATGGGATTCTCCAGGCAAGAATACTGGAGTGGGTTGCCATTTCCTCCTCCAGGGGATCTTCCCAACCCAGGAATAGAACCTGTGTCTCCTGTGGTTCCTGCATTGCAGATGGATTCTTTACAGCTGAACCACCAGGGAAGCCCTCGAATTCCCTGACTGGGGATCAAACCTGTAGTGGAAGCACGGAGTCTTAACCAGTGGGCCGTCAGGGAGTTCTATGGCCTAGAGCTTTTGTACACTGTATTCTCAATCTTTATAAAAAGTTGAGGTCAACATTTTCATGCTCATTTTACAGGTGAGAAAGTCATACAAGTTCTACGTGGCTGAGCTCGGTGTAAAAAGCAGGATGTGTGAGTCCAAATTTCAACTTTCCCCAGTTCCAATTCCTTCATTTCCTGAGTTTCTCAGCATCCTGGTCACTCTCTGGATTAGTACTTCCCGAAGCAATATTTTTCAAAATCTGGTTGAGCTGAATAGTCATTGTTCTTACAACCAAAGAAAAAGAAAAAAAAACTTTTTTTTGGAGGACTTTGTGCTAATGAAGAAGTTCTATATTTTAGGGCTTCTCAGAGCCTTGAGTAACCTAGGTGCATTGTGAAGCTCTAGGAAAAATAAAGAATATTCAGGGTTTTCTTTCTTCCTTTTCTTTTCTTTCTCCCTCTACCCACCCCCCACCCCCCAAGGTTTTCTAATCTTGTTTGAGACTGGGACTCTTTGGGGCATGGAAGATTTTACAGAATGATGTTTTCCAGTCTTCACTTGGGTGGGTGCTAAGTTGCTTCAGTCGCGTCCGACTCTTTACATCTCTGTGGACTGTAGCCCACCAGGCTTCTCTGTCCGTGGGATTCTCCAGGCAAGAATATTGGAGTGGATTGCCATGCCCTCCTCCAGGAGATTTTCCCAACCCAGAGATAGAACCTGCGTCTCTTACGTCTCCTGCTTTGGCAGATGGGTTCTTTTATCGCTAGCACCACCTGGGAAGGCCATTCACTTTGGTGCATTTTTTAAAATTAGTATTATTTTTGAAGATGTGGCCATACCAAAGTGAGGATGATAATCTTTCGGGTAACTGGCCAGTAAAAAAAAAAAAAATCTGTTACAAGTGTAATTTTAGCTTTACTGAAACAAAATCTTCTTTCAACACACTGATAACTGAGATAATTCCTTAATTCAATTGAGTAGAATTGAATTGAATTGTTTTTTGGTACCAGGACACTCTATATGTAGCCAGTCTCTATTCTAACAGTGGGAAAAAAAAACCACATGCTATAATAGGCACTAGCATTCTTTGAGCAGCAAAAGTTTTTAGGAAAATGTCTTGAAAAAAAATAACATTCATTTAAAAAAGCATGCTTTATAAAAATAATACTTGATATTAACTATACTTGATAAAAATAATAGTGATGTGGAGACTGATTTTTAAAATGCTGAATCAAGTTTTTGTGGCATGATGTCAGGAAATTCTCTCTCCCTTTGTTTTAACTCTGAACAAAGTTGCAAGATTTTATCACTTAGCTTCCCACTGATTTAAATTCAGTTTGTTTAGGTTTCACAAAGCCTCCTCTCTGTGTTTAGATTTAACATAATAGACTACAGCTCTCAACTTCCTGAAAGCTGTGCTCTTTTATTCATATGTATTGTCTCTTTTATTACTCATTTCTTGAAATTGAAGTGTTAGTCGTTCAGTCGTGTCCAACTTATTGCAATCCCATAGACTGTAGCCCACCAGGCTCCTTCGTCCATGAAATTCTCCAGGTAAGAATACTAGAGTAGGTTGCCATTTACTTCAGGGGATCTTCTTGACCCCAGGGATCAAACATGGGTCTTCTACATTGCAGGCAGATTCTTTACCATCTGACCCACCAGGGAAGTCTTGTATTTAAATCTTTGAATATTGGTTAAAAACAAAAACAAACAAAAAAAACCTTACTTTGAGACATTTTAAAAATGTCTAGCACAAAATTGAATCTTGGGGTTCAGAATTTTTTAGTATTAAATGTTTTTGAAGGAAGAATGATAGACTTTCATTTCCAAATCTATCATATAAGAGAAGTTAGAGTAAACCTGTAATATAACTGATGACAGTAAGTTTATCTCCCATAACCAAAGATTCAATTCTTAGAAGAAATGGTGTGTTATAACTTCCCCTGGTTATTCCTTCTTTCCCTTTTAGAAACTTCATAGAAGGCTCTTGCTGTGATATAATAGAAAATATACATCCAAGTCCCTGCCCCTGGTTTCTTGCACAAAGCTCTCAAGACTCTTGTAATTTCCTAAGTGTAAAGACCACTTGGATGGAACATCTCTTGTTTTGATATTTGTACTTGACTCCATCCCTGTCACAGGGATGGAAGAAAGTTTTTACTCCTGAAACGCTTGTGGATTCCTAAGTAGTAAGAGCACAAGGGCCATCTTTTGCTCTTTTAGGGCAACTCTCGCGAGCTCCCAGAAGGGGGCTGTTCACCAGAAAAACCAAGCCATGATTAAAAGCCTGGAGTCTTCAATCCTACCCCTCATTCTCCAGGCAGGAGAGAGGGCTGGAAATGGAGTTAATAATGGATCATGCCTGCTTGAGAAAGCCTCCATCAAATTACAATAGTACAGGACTCAGGGAGTCCAAACTGACACACATCCACAACAGAAGGGTGGCACACCCCAACTCCTGTGCTTGGATCCTCCCAGACCTCTTCTGTTCATCTGTATCCTTTATCATTTCCTGTAATGACCTGGTAAACGTGTTTCCCTGAGTTTTCTGAGCCACTCTAGCTAGTTAATGGAACCTGAGGAGGAGGTCACAGGAACCCTCAATTTGTAGCCAGACTGGACAGAAGTTGTGAGTAACCTGAGGATCAGCTGATTGCAATTGACATCCAAAGTAGGGTGGGAAGTGTCTTGTGGGATTGAGCCCTTAACCTATGGGATTTGACTTTAGTATTAGCACTGGGTTAACTTGTATGGCAGAAAGTGAAGAGGAACTAAAAAGCCTCTTGATGAGAGTGAAAGAGGAGAGTAAAAAAGTTGGCTTAAAACTCAACATTCAGAAAACGAAGATCATGGCATCTGGTCCCATCACTTCATGGGAAATAGATGGGGAAACAGTGGAAACAATGTCAGACTTTATTTTTGGGGGCTCCAAAATCACTGCAGATGGTGACTACAGCCATGAAATTAAAAGACGCTTACTCCTTGGAAGAAAAGTTATGACCAACCTAGATAGCATATTGAAAAGCAGAGACATTACTTTGCCAACAAAGGTCCGTCTAGTCAAGGCTATGGTTTTTTCCAGCGCAGGCGGCTGCGAGAGCCGGCCATTAAGCACGGCCGAGAGGAGCTACCCCACGTCCGAGGTCGGGGCAGCGGCCTAGAGTGCCAGGCTGCGACGGGGCAGGAACAGCCGAGAGGAGCTACCCTGTGTCCGAGGTCAGTGGCGGCCGGGAGGAGCTACCTCATGTCGGAGGTCAGTGGCAGCTGGGAGGAGACACCCTGCGTCCGAGGTCAGGGGTGGCCAGGAGAATCCACATCGCGCCCGAGGCCAGGGGTGGTGACCCTGAGGGGCCACCCTGAGCCCGAGGCCAGGGGCGGCAGCTGGGAGGAGCCACCCACGCCTGAGGCCAGGGCCTGTGGCCAGGAGGAGCAACCCGAGGAGCTGCGCAGGCGCAGGAGGGCCTAGAGGAGCTATCCCACGTTGAAGGTCAGGAACGGTGGCGGTAAGGAGATACCCTTTGTCCAAGGTAAGGAGCAACAGCTGTGCTTTGCTGGAGCAGCCATGAAGAGAAACCCAAGTAAGATGGTAGGTGTTGCAAGAGGGCATCAGAGGGGAGACACACTGAAACCATATTCACAGAAAACTAGTCAAACTAATCACACTAGAAACACAGCCTTGTCTAACTCAATGAAACCAAGCCCTGCCTGCAGGGCAACCCAAGACGGATGGGTCATGGTGGAGATGTCTGACAGAACGTGATCCACTGGAGAAGGGAATGGCAAGCCACTTCAGTATTCTTGCCTTGAGAACCCCATGAACAGTATGAAAAGGCAAAATGATAGGATACCAAAAGAGGAACTCCCCAGGTCATTAGGTGCCCAATATGCTGCTGGAGATCAATGGAGAAATAACTCCAGAAAGAATGAAGGGATGGAGCCAAAGCAAAAAAATACCCAGTTGTGGATGTGACCGGTGATAGAAGCAAGATCTGATGCTTTTACAGCATCTGATGCTCTTTACAAGCAGTACTGCATAGGAACCTGGAATGTCAGGTTCATGAATCAAGGCAAATTGGAAGTGGTCAAACAAGAGATGGCAAGGGTGATCGTCGACATTCTAGGAATCAGCGAACTAAAATGGACTGGAATGGGCGAATTTAACTCAGATGACCATTATATCTACTACTGCGGGCAGGAATCCCTCAGAAGAAATGGAGTAGCCATCATGGTCAACAAAAGAGTCCAAAATGCAGTACTTGGATGCAATCTCAAAAATGACAGAATGATCTCTGTTCGTCTCCAAGGCAAACCATTCAATATCACAGTTATCCAAGTCTATGCCCCAACCAGTAATGCTGAAGAAGCTGAAGTGGAACGGTTTTATGAAGACCTACACGATCTGTTAGAACTAACACCCAAAAAAGATGTCCTTTTCATTATAG
>SJYT01035106.1:136457-148110 GCA_006410635.1 Cephalophus harveyi | reverse complement strand
TATGAAGACCTACAAGACCTTTTAGAACTAACACCCAAAAAAGATGTCCTTTTCATTATAGGGGACTGGAATGCAAAAGTAGGAAGTCAAGAAACACCTAGAGTAATAGGCAAATTTGGCCTTGGAATGCAGAATGAAGCAGAGCAAAGACTAATAGACTTTTGTCAAGAAAAAGCACTGGTCATAGCAAACACCCTCTTCCAACAACACAAGAGAAGACTCTACACATGGACATCACCAGATGGTCAACACCGAAATCAGATTGATTATATTCTATGCAGCCAAAGATGGAGAAGCTCTATACAGTCAGCAAAAACAAGACCAGGAGCTGACTGTGGCTCAGATCATGAACTCCTTATTGCCAAATTCAGACTTAAATTGAAGAAAGTAGGGAAAACCGCTAGACCATTCAGGTATGACCTAAATCAAATCCCTTATGATTATACAGTGGAAGTGAGAAATAGATTTAAGGGCCTAGATCTGATAGAGTGCCTGATGAACTATGGAATGAGGTTCGTGACATTGTACAGGAGACAGGGATCAAGACCATCAAGGAGATCCAACCAGTCCATTCTGAAGGAGATCAGCCCTGGAATTTCTTTGGAAGGACTGATGCTGAAGCTGAAACTCCAGTACTTTGGCCACCTGATGTGAAGAGTTGACTCATTGGAAAAGACCCTGATGCTGGGAGGGATTGGGGGCAGGAGGAGAAGGGGACGACCGAGGATGAGATGGCTGGATGGCATCACCGACTCGATGGACATGAGTCTGAGTGTACTCCGGGAGTTGGTGATCGACAGGGAGGCCTGGCGTGCTGTGATTCATGGGGTCGCAAAGAGTTGGACACGACTGAGCGACTGAACTGAACTGAGCTTCCTAGCTCTTCCTTCCCCTCGGCCTCGTCCGCCTGCAGTTGCTCTTGCCGCTGCTGTCCTCAAGCCTCTTGGAGCTTCTCTGAGCAGGGCCGCCTCCCAGGGGGTCCCTGAGCAGGTGCTGGGTGCTCCCCAGTGGCGCTCACTGCCTGCTGGGTTCAGACTCCCCTCTGCCTTCCATTGCTCCTCCCACCTGGGGCCCCGGGGCCTGTCTCTGGGGTCTGGAGCATGGACCCCGCTTCTGTTTTATGCCCTCCTTGCTCTTGCATCTGGATTCAGGGCTGCTTCAACAACGCTGCCATCTCCCAGGACAATTTAGGAAAGAAATGAAGCAGAAGGGTCACCCCACCAGCAGTCAGCGTCTAGCTTAAATCCATTCATCCAGGGGCACAGTGTGCAGGTCCACAGCATGGGGTGTGTAGGGGGGGCCCCCAGGCCTCAGGGTGGCCTCACTCAGGAGTAGAAGCCGTCGGGGAACCGCCCGCACAGTGGGGAAATCTGAAGCCGGGTGGGGTGGGGGTGGAAGCATCCGGCACTTGGTGTGGCCACTGCGGGATTTCCAGGCAGCGAAGAGCACAGTTGGGCTCTTGCCTCAGAGCACAGAGAAACAAGAGCTCGATGAATCAAAGACCTGAGTCTGAGAAACAAAACTTTCATATAGAAATACAGGAAGTACAGGGAGGAAGTCGCTATGACCTCAGAAGGGGAAGACTTCTTAAAAGATCCCCTTCAATTCACGAAATCCTGAAAGGGGAGGCGTGTGAATACTATTGCATCGAAACCGAAGCATGTGACTCTCAGCCCGAGGCTGAGGAGGAGGAACAGTGGGAAGAGCTGTCTGTGATGCGGGGTGACTGTCGTCACCCCGGGAGGAGCGCACGCAGGCCTCAGTGTTGTTAGAGACACACAAACGGAGACGGGAGCGTGTGGGGGTCCCTCCACAGCCTCACAAAGTACCCCCCATGCCTGCCAGAACCCTCAGAGGTCGCTGAGCAGAGAACTGCCCCGCAGCAGGCCGAGCACGTGGGCCAGGCCCGAGCTGTGCCCCTGCCCGGTGACCCGCCCCCAGCAGCCCTGCCGGGGGGACAAAGCCCAGGAATCCGTGGTGAGCCCCCCTGCCCCCCCATCTGGAGAGAAGGAGGCCGGGTGGGGTCATGCGTTTTCACGGCTCCCACTGGGGTACGAGGGAAGGGAGAGGGAGAGCCCGTGACGGCCCCCAGGTCCCCTAGAAGCCGAGGGCCCCTCCCTGCACCCCCACCACCCCCAGGACCTGCCCGGCCGAGTTCCCCGTCCCCCCAGCATGCCTGGGGCCCTCCGGACATCTGGCCCTTGCACACAGCAGGTCCGCAGGGGCAACACCATGGATTTGGGGTCAGTGAGTGAGAAGGGGGTCCAGAGGCAGCTGCCCACGTTTGACCAAGACCGAAAGAACGTCACAGCCGATGTGGAAAACGTTACAACAGCGCGGAGGGGAGGAGAGCGAGGGAGAGGAGGGCCCGGGAAGGCAGCATGTGGGGAGCGGGGAGAAAGCGCCGCGGCGGACGGAGGGGAGGCCCACCGCGAGGGCCACGGCGGCAGGGACACGCGGCCCAGCCCGGCGGCCACAGCGCAGCGGGCTCCGAGGGGGCGCGCGCGCAGGGGGGCCAGACAGCGCGTCGCGGGCAAACAAGCGCAGCGGAGACGCGCAGACCAGGAGGCGCGCTGGCCTGGAATGCTCACAGCAAAAGCCCGGGAGAAAAACAGAAACCGAGGGAGCAGCGATGCGGGCAGAGGTGGCGTCATCAGAGAGAAGGCCCGCGCTCAGGCAGGAGTGGAAACGCTCCCTGAGGTTACGGGACAACCGCGTCATCGGGTCAGAAGCTCACTGGGATCCAGGAAAGGGCCTGGCCTGGGCGGGAGAGAAGCCTGCAGGCCCCTCAGCAGAAACACCGGCGGGGGGCCTCGGGCTTCTCACCCTCGGGGAGGTCCAGGCACAGGCTGTGACCCGATGCCGTTCAACTCCATGGCCACTGACTGCAGTCAGACACGCCAGTGGCAGGAGACAGCCTGGCTGGGGGCGCGTGCCGGCTCATGGGTCCGTGTCCTGTCTCATCTCACACCTTAACCTTGGGGGTCCTTGAGAAGTGACCCCTCTCGAGGTGAAGAAACATTCAATTAAAGTTTAGCCATGTCTTTGTTTTTTCCTGTTAAAGTCAAATTAAATAAAACACTGATTTTAAACGGAATAAATTTCACGTTTATAAAATCTGTCATCTGTTTATCCAGGAGCAGTGTATTTGCCTACAAAGATGCCTAGAACTCTGTCTCCCTAACATGGACAGCTTTTACTTCTCTAGGAGGGCTTTGGCGGCAGCTTCATCATTCTGCGCCCCCGCACGCATGTGTGCTAACTCGCTCCAGTCACATCAGCCTCTTTGTGACCCTACTGACTGTAGCCCGCCAGGCTCCCCTGTCCATAGGATTCTCCAGGCAGGAATACTGGAGTGGGTAGCCATGCCCTCCTCCACTGCGTCTCTTAAGCCCCTTTTAAAATAAAATATAAAGTGTCTGCAAAGACAATAAAGCTATTTTAAAAATAGGATATTGTATTAGGGTAGGCAAAAACGGGGCATGTGATGAGAAAGTGAAGGTTTCCATGTATTGCTGGGGAGGTGGAGACTGGCGTGGCCACTTCACAAAGCAACAAATTCCAGTAGCACAGGAACCCGCGACTCCCACGTCCAGCAAGCCTGCAGCGGGGCGTGGAGGGGGGCTGTGCCCTCCTGCCCCAGGCGGCGGCAGGGATGGGAGGGCACTCTGCCCGGTGAGGCGGGAGTGGGTGTCAGTGGGACCGGAAGGGCCGCGCGTCCTCCTGAGATGTACTCACGGTTCACGCGGCTCTTGCAGGCGAAGCCCTGCGGACAGAACATGGAGAGGGAGTGAGAGGTCAGCGGGCCGCCTCCTATCACCCCTGGAGCCCCACCCCGGTGGCCTGCGCCCCTGGACCTCCAGGCCCACCCCGACACCCGGCGGCCTGCGCCCCTGGACCTCCAGGCCCACCCCGACACCCGGCGGCCTGCGCCCGTGGACCTCCAGGCCCACCCCGACACCCGGCGGCCTGCGTCCCTGGACCTCCAGGCCCACCCCGACACCCGGCGGCCTGCGCCCCTGGACCTCCAGGCCCACCCCGACACCCGGCGGCCTGCGCCCGTGGACCTCCAGGCCCACCCCGACACACGTGGCACTCCAGGCACCGCAGGACCGCCCAGAGCTGGCGGCGTGCGGCCGGGCGGGGAGGCAGCAGGCAGCAAGGACCCGGCTCAGGCCAGGCAGTGATGCCTCAGGTCAGAGTGGGAGATGAAGGGGCTCGGGAAGCTGGGGGCCCTCACAGGCAGGGCGTTCCAACAGCCGGGGGCTCCTTGCCGGCACGGGTGGGGGCGGGGGTCTGCTCCTCCTCCCTGGGTCTGGGGGCAGGCACTCTTGGGGGTCCACCTCTTCCTAAATAGCTTCATTTTGGAGTGATCTGAGGTTTATAGAAAAGCTGCGGGGATGGCATCGAGCTTCTCCCAGTGATCCCGGATGTTAGTATCTGGGTGACCGGGTCACCCTTGGCTGAGCCCCAGACTCTGGGTCCCCTCTCCCCGCCCAGGCACCTCGTCGGCCCCAGCCTTTTAACCGTCACCTCCTCATCCACCCGGTCTTCTGATCATGACATCCCTCTGAGACAATAAGGCCTTCAGCCCCCAGCCGCACGAACCCTACTGAAGTGACCCCAGGGGTCTGCCCGTGGTCCTCGGGCTGAGGAAGGTGACCAGGGGCGGCAGGGGGGCTTGGCTGGGCAAAGGGGCTGCACTCGCCTGGGTGCCCCGCCCAGAACCTGACCGAGCAGATGGGCGGAGGGTGAGACGGCCAGTCCAGCGGGCCCAGGGGCCAGCGGGCGGCACAGGGCAGGCCCAGCAAGGCAGGGGGGCAGCGGGCCTGGGCCACAGCCTCGCCTGGCCACCCCACTCCTCCCACAGCCCTGAGGCCTGGAACCAGCCAGCATCCTGCATCCTGTGGCCTGAGTCCACCCCATCCCACGCTGGCAGGGCTCCAGGGAGTGGAGAGGTTGAGGCCCATCTGTGTCCTGGCCCTAGGGCACGGCCCGCCCCTGGAGACCACCCTGTGCCTGAGAACCACAGAGCCGCTGCCCCGGGTTACTGGTGGGGGTGGGTGCGGTCTGGTGCTTGGACCTGGAGTGCCCAGAACCCCTCTCCCTGCCCAGCGACCAGCAGGGGCAAAGGTCAAGGTCAGAGAGCAGCGGTGGACGGTGGCGCCCGGGGGAGCCGTGGGTGGCGGACGCGGGAGAGGGCTGGTCCTGTCTCTTATACACATCTTTCCATTTTGAGTTGCTAAGTTCCCTGACTCCACCCCCACACCCCGCTGTCCCAGCACCAGTTCTCCGTAGTCTGGTGGGCTTCTCAAACCCCATATTTCAAAATTCCCGTATTTCACGGAGTTTCCTCCCTGAAAACTTGCCCCCTAAGCCCAGAGAACGCCTCCAGCCTGGGCCCAGGTGCTACGGCCACGTCTTAAGATTCATCCTGGCTTCCTCCTTCCCTGAGGTCTGGGACCCAGGCCCCATCTCCACCTCACAGTGCCCCCGAAGCAGACCACCTTCCACCATCCCCACGGGGCGGGTCCAGACCCCCCCTACTTCAGCCCAGCTGTCCCCTCCGCACCCACCAGTTCCACCAGGAGCCAGAAGGACCCACCATGGTCACTGCACCCAGGACCTGAGTCCTGCTTCCGAGGCTCTGCCTGACCCTGGCCCCCTGAGCCTGCCCTGGCCCTCTCTGACCCTCTGCTGGACGCGCTCCGTGCCCTGAGGAGTGTGCCTTGCACCCTGACTGTGTGCCCCAGTGTCCCCCCCACGCTCCCTCGCCAGCTGCCACTGCTCCCTGAGCCTGCTTGCCCTGTGTCTCCCTGGGTCCCCGCTGACCCCCACCTGGAGGAGGGCCCATGCCTGGGGCTCCCCGGCCCGTGGCAGCGGCTAGCCTCCCCAGTCTTGAGCTGGGGGACCTCCGAGGACAGGTGCTGCTGGCTAGGGCGCTGCGGGGACAGTGAAAGTCCCGGGACACCACATTCCAAGCCCCGCGGCACCTGCCCGCCCAGAATGAGCTCGGTGCCCACGGCATTTCCTTAGGTGGGCGTCCACACAAGCCCGGACACCGCCCCAGCCCGCACCCCGGATGATGACACGGCCTTGTGAACACAGGAGGGGCCTCGGGCTGCCGCTGCACGGCTCCCCAGGAAAGGACACTCACAGGGCCCCAGTGCCCCACGCGCTCCTGGCAAACGCTTCCCTGACTGGCGCCGCGGGTTGGGCCACCACCTTTGGGAGCCGCGGGCCTCCGACCACCCACCGCCCCGGGCCCCGGGCCCCTTGCTGGTCACGCTGAGTCGCGTGTGTAGGTGGGCCAGACCGCTCAGAGGAGAGTCAGGAGGGGCAGGCTCACCTGGGGACAGGAGAGGCCGCATTCTGTGACCCTGGGGACAGCCAGGCTCTGGGAGGCACCCCAGGTCAGGCAGAGCAAGGTGACGGCGCGCCCGGCCAGCATCTGGCCGCAGGAAGGTGCCTGCCGAGCGAGGGCGCAAGGGATGGCCCGTGGTGACTGTGCCTCGCCTTCCCGGCCTGCGGCTCAGCTGGAGTGAGCTCGCTCCTGGGGCAGACACTCCCCCTCCCAGTGGGGCGGCCACAGCCACAGCCCACAGCTTCCGCCTGCGGGCTTTGGCCCCTGGCCAGACGCCCTGGAGTTTCCAGGCTGTCAGAGGAGACATCCTGGAACTGTGGGGCTCCGGGGTCTCCGACGGCTGGGAGCCCGTGGGGCTGGCAGCTGGGGCAAGGCTGACTGTGGGCCTGTGGGCTCGGGGAGCCGCCCTGCACCCCCCCACGGCTCCTCGGTGTCCCCACCTTCTCTCAGGCCTCCGTCCCAAAGTCGAGGGATGGAAGCTCAGCGGGGCTGGCAGAGAGGTGGGAGCCGTCCCTGGCACCAGCCCCAGCTCCCACAAGCCTGGGACCCCCCTCCAGTCCTGAGTCCCCGTCCCTCCTCTGGGTGTGAGAGGCCGCTTCACTTTGCTGGGCCCTTGCTTCCCTGTCCACACCCTAGAGAGCACTGCCCCGAGGCTGACTCTGAGGCCTGACCTGAGTAGGGAGTGCTCTCTGCCCCTTCTGCATTTGGGGCCTCTGCAGAGAGGCCTCCACGCAGCCGCTGACAGCGCCCTGCCTGCCCCCAGGCCTAGGCGGAGGTGTGGCTCAGGGGTCCTTGGTCACCTCCCCGGGTCCAGCCTGCCTCCCGCACTGGCTGGCAGGTCTGAGCACCTCTGGCCCCAAGGGCATGTCCCCTGAGTCAGAGGCATGGGAAAGAAGGAGTTGCTGGAGAGCCCAGAGACCCCGTCCAGGGCCCAGGGAGCTGGGGATTTGCTTTGAACCCCAACAGGGCGCCGTGAGCGTGGAGGGGAGCAGACCCAGCTGGCAGCACCCCTGGGCTGGCTCCCTGGGCACCCCAGGGCTGCCCTGGCTGCTCGCCTATCTGTCGCGCCCTCGTCTGACCTGAGACGGGACGTGGACTCGAGCCTCAGGAGGCAGGAACCAACATGGGAAACCCAGGCGTGGGACCCACTGGCAAACATCACCCAGGACCAAGGTCCCCGCCACCTGCGCCCCCACCCCACCCAGAAGCCAGAATCCACTGCACAGCCTCCCTGCCCCAGCCCGGAGCGCCGCTGGGAGGCAGAGCCGATGGGGGGCGGAGCCCTCTGGGCAGTGTTCACCTGTGGTCCCCTGTGGGGTGCGGTCAGCTGTCGGCTGGGGCGTCTGGGGTGGCCGGGAAGTCCAGGCGGTAGTCCCCCCGCTGTCCCTGGCCTGGTCCCGAGTCAGGCTGCCAGAGTTCCCTAGGTCAGCCGGATGGCTCGGGTCAGGAGGGCCGCGGGCTGTGTGCCCAGACACTGTTCACCAGGCCGAGCGGGCAGGACCGGCCTGAGGCCGGTGAGTGCCTGAGGCTGCCACCTGCTTTCTCACCGGGGGGAAGGTGGGGACTGTGCACCCAGTGACTCCATGGGCACCGGCCCTTCCTGGAGCGAGGAGGCCCCACATGGCCCCGGTCCTGGCCCCCCTGCCGGCCAACACCTCCAGGGACTGGAGCACGCCATGCCAGTACCGAGGGGCTGCAGGGGGTCGGAAACGCAGCCACTATGTGGCTTCATGGGGAGAAGCGTGGTGGGGATGGTCCTTGTCCTCTGCAGCTCCCCGGCCCCTGCAGGCGCGGGTGGCTGGGACGCCCCAGCCCGAGCCGAGACACTTCAGAGGCTCACCGCCTCTGGTCTCTGCAGCCTGCACGGCCCACGAACGGCCCGGGGGCCCGAAAGGCCACCTGCGTGGCCACCCCCCGAGGGGTTTGACCTAGTGCGGGCGCCCCTTCACCCCCTCGCTCAGCACCAGGTGGGAAGGAGACGCTTGGGTGCAAAGAAGCTGCAGCAGCGCAGCCTGACTCTTGCTGAATCAATGAGTGAAGAAGGGCCTCTGGGGACGGGCGCCTCCAGCGAGGACGGCGCCTGGGCAGGGGCACCCAGGGCAGAGCCCGCCCCCCCAGAGCAGGGGTGCGGGCTGAGAGGGAGGCGTGGGGACGTGGCTGGGGTGGGGTGCAGGGCGAGGGGCCCGGGGTGCAGGCGGGCTTGGGGCGCGGGCAGTCGGCCAGGGGCCCAGGCTCCGTAAGAAATACCAAGGTGAGGACGCACAGGTTCGCTAAAATAGCTCTGTATACAAGGTCCCGCATCTACGTGGAGGTTTTCAAAGGAACGAGCCACGTTCTGGAGGCCGCGGGGCCCGGGCGCATCGCTCCGGCCCTGGTGCTCGGCGTCACGGGGTCCACAGGCCGCTGCCCGGCTCGTCGCCGAGGGGCACGAAGGAGGCGCCCTGCAGGACGGCGGCGCAGAAGGAGCGGCAGCGCTTGCAGGGACCGGCGGGCGGCAGCGAGCCACGGCACACCAGGCAGGGCGCTGGGAGGGCCCTTGGCACCCCTGCAGGCAGAGAGAGAGGGTGAGGAGGGCCCTGAGACTGAGCCCGCAACCGCCAGGGATGGCGCCCGCCTCCGCCCACCCAGCCCCGGCCACGCCCACATACCAGGCCTCGCCCGCCTGCCCCTTATCGCGCCCCCCAGGCCACCCACCAACTTCCAGATTGCCCCAGTGAGTCCGTGAAGTCGCGTCCGCCACCCTAGACCAGGCCCACTGGTCCTGCCCCAGAACCTCGTCTCTGGCCACAGTCACGGGTCCCTGAGACTCTGCACCCCAGGGCGTTCCCCCCTTGGACTCGCCCCCCTCAGGGCAGCGCGCACCCCCTGCGAGGCGCTGGTCTCCCCGGAGGTCAATCCCAGCTGGCTTCCAAGCCCACTAGCTCCCACACTCGCTCCTGGCTCCCAGAAAAGCAGGGACCTCCACTCGCGGCCAGAGGGCGAGGCCCTGTGGCCTGTGCTCATCTTCCCCGCCCCAGGAGAGGAGTCCCGGCTGGGGCAGCGAGCAGACCAGGGGCCTCTCCTAGGAGGTTATGAGCACGCTCTAGATGGCTGGAGCCCACAGCCCCATTGGCACCCACGAGCCTCCCCCCAAAGCCCACCTGGGGTCCAGCCTCGGGAGCAGGGCCCGCTTAGGAGACCCGGCCGAGGCCGCCTGCTGACCATGAGGGTGCTGGCTCCAGGGCCCTGTGGGCACAGGACGGGACTGCAGGACTCGGCTCTCCACCCCCATCCTGCCTCTCCCCTGCTGCTCAGACAGCCGCCCCGTCCTCCAGAAGGACACACTCCTCCCGCCCCGCCCTGCAGAGCCTGGGCGCCTGCAGCCCCACTGAGCGCTGGTGTCTCTCCAGAATTTCCCCAGTTCCTCCCACAGCCCAGGGGCGTGAGCCAGCCAGCAGGTGGGGTCAACGCCCTCCAAGAGGCTGGATGCCCCCAGAGCCAAGGGGCGAGGCTCCCGCCGCCTCCGTCCTTGCTCTCAGCGGCCACATCTGTGATCTTTCTCAGGGACCCGCACTGCGCGCCCACCCCTCCCCTGCGCGCCTGCCGTGACTCAGCCTGGGCTACCGGGCCTCAGAAGGCCGGCTGCGGGCGAGCTGCAGCCCGCGCCTGGGCCGGCCAGGGCGTGGGGGCTTCCCCAGGCTCTCCTGGCCTCAGGCCCAGCCCAGGGGTGCCACGGGCTGAGCTGCCACACCAGCCGGAGCCACCAGCAGCCCTGCTGGCAGCCTGGCTGAGTAACTTCTCCCCAGGGGCAGGCCGGGTGGGAGGGGTCGCCCGGTTCTTATGCAAAGCAGCCCGCCACTTCCCGGAGCCTGGAGCAGCGCTGAGCCCCAGCCCAAGAACGGGGCCTCCACAGGGACGGGAGCTAGCCTGTCCCTCGGGCTGTGCCGGGGCCGGCACGGCACACGGGGGTGCAGGGGCCCGGGCTTCAGGGGAGCAGGCGCAGAGGCCAAGGGGCGGGTCTGTGCAGTCCAGGCCTAACGGGGGTGGGCTGGCCGGGCCAGACCCGGGAAGGGCCAGGCCCTCAGGGAAGAGGGGCGCTGCGCTGTCCATTAGGGGCTGGTGGGGGCTGGGTGGAAGCACTGAGACACCGGGGAGCCGTGCGCTGCACATCCTGGGGTGAAAGAGGGGGCGTGAGGGGAGCGGGTGGAGGCCCCAAAGTGGGGGGTGTCCACTCAGGGGCTGGTGCTCTGGATCCCGATCAGTCCTTCTGGGAAAAACAGCAACCGGAACTGTCTCTTTGGAAAAGACTCTGATGCTGGGAAAGATTGAAGGCGGGAGGAGAAGGGACGACAGAGGATGAGACGGTTGGACGGCATCACGGACTCGATGGACACGAGTTTGAGGAAACTCCGGGAGTTGGTGATGGACAGGGAGGCCTGGCGTGCTGCAGTCCACGGGGTCGCAGAGTTGGACACGACTGAGCGACTGAACTGAACTGACCATGAAACATGAAAAACACCTTAAAAGCAGCAAAAGGCAAACAGCAAGAAGCGATCAGCTGAAGCCTGCAGGGATCAGCCTTTGTGGACCAGGACCACTCGGGCTCGAGGTTCCGAGGCTTTAGGCGTGTGGGAGGCAGAAGACCACCCCCACGAGGGGTGAGAGACACCCTACCCTGCAAAAAGTGGCAACCCCAAAAGATTACACCATGGGCGAACCCAAAACACACCTTCCTGGCCCCAGGGAGCGCGAGTCGGGTTCTTGGTGCTGAGCAGTTCAGTTCAGTTCAGTGGCTCAGTCGTGTCCGACTCTTTGCGACCCCATGAATCGCAGCACGCCAGGCCTCCCTGTTCATCACCATCTCCCGGAGTTCACTCAGACCCACATCCATCGAGTCAGTGATGCCATCCAGCCATCTCTTCCTCGGTCGTCCCCTTCTCCTCCTGCCCCCAATCCCTCCCAGCATCAGAGTCTTTTCCAATGAGTCAACTCTTCGCATGAGGTGGCCAAAGTACTGGAGTTTCAGCTTCAGCATCATTCCTTCCAAAGAAATCCCAGGGTTGATCTCCTTCAGAATGGACTGGTTGGATCTCCTTGCAGTCCAAGGGACTCTCAAGAGTCTTCTCCAACACCACAGTTCAAAAGCATCAATTCTTCGGCGATCAGCCTTCTTCACAGTCCAACTCTCACATCCATACATGACCACAGGAAAAACCATAGCCTTGACTAGACGGACCTTAGTCGGCAAAGTAATGTCTCTGCTTTTGAAAATGCTATCTAGGTTGGACATAACTTTTCTTCCAAGGAGTA
>SJYT01035106.1:104824-131639 GCA_006410635.1 Cephalophus harveyi | reverse complement strand
AGACCCCCCCCCCCCCCCCAGCCAACAAGCAGTGTCCTCTGTTCGAGAGCGTGTCTTTGTGGGGACCTTACTCCGGCCTCGTTAGTGGACTCCTGCCTGCTCCCCTCAGTGCAGGGGGGTGGGAACCAGGACGAGGTGGACAGACTGGAAAGGGAGGCGGACGGACGCTGCCGGGAGTGCAGCACGGGAGATCCGAGAAGACACAAGCTGGCAGGCGGGAGGGGAGCCCTGCGGGAGGCGGGCTGCAGGGGCAGCGCGCAAGAGCCGCGGGGGCGGCGACACGAAAGCACAAACAATTGGGAAACAAATTTTAAAACACCATTTATACCGTTCATATGTACAATCTTAAATAACTCAGACGCACAGGAACAGAGAGAAAGGCGGCTGCTGGGAGGGAGCCCTGGGCGGTGGGGTGAGGGGCAAGCGCTCAGCTGGCAGGTGGATGACGCCTGAGGACCCGACGTGAGACCCGGCGGCCACAGCTGACCGCAGAGCTGGCATCACCGACAGGAAACGTTCTCACCAAGAGAAGAGAAAAAGAGTAAAACCCACCATTTATTAAAGTAGCAAAGTCAATTGATAAAAATGCATGTATAAAAGTACAGAAAATACATCTGATACATAGGAATTCATTTGATGAGAAAAAAATCCACCCTAAAAATATTGCTTAGGAAAACTAAAGAATATAGTATGTAAATAAATGTCAAGATACATCAAGCGGGTAGATTGGGAGTCTCAGCATCATGAGGCCGTCAATTCTCCTTAAAATGATTGGTAGATTTGACACAGTCAGTTCAGTTCAGTTGCTCAGTCGTGTCTGACTCTTTGCGACCCCATGGACTGCAGCAAACCAGGCTTCCCCGTCTGTCACCAGCTCCTGGAGTTTGCTCAAACTCATGCCCATCGAGTCAATGATGCTATCCAACTATCTCACCCTCTGTCATCCCCTTCTCCTTCTGCCTTCAATCTTTCCCAGCATCAGGGTCTTTTTCAATGAGTCAGTTCTTTGCATTAGGTGGCCAAAGGATTGGAGTTTCAACTTCAACATCAGTCCTTCCAATGAATATTCAGGACTGATTTCCCTCAGGATGGACTGGTTGGATCTCTTTGCAGTCCAAGGGACTCTCAAGAGTCTTNGCCAAAGGATTGGAGTTTCAACTTCAACATCAGTCCTTCCAATGAATATTCAGGACTGATTTCCCTCAGGATGGACTGGTTGGATCTCTTTGCAGTCCAAGGGACTCTCAAGAGTCTTCTCCAACACCACAGTTCAAAAGCATCAATTCTTCAGCGCTCAGCCTTCTTCACAGTCCAAATCTCACATCCATACATGACCACTGAAAAAACCATAGCTTTGACTAGACGGACCTTTGTCAGTAAAGTAATGTCTCTGCTTTTTTAATATGCTATCTAGGTTGGTCATAACTTTTCTTCCAAGAAGCAAGTGTCTTTTAATTTTATGGCTGCAAGCACCATCTGCAGTGATTTTGGAGCCCAGAAAAATAAAGTCTGACACTGTTTCCATTGTTTCCCCATCTATTTACCATGAAGTGATGGGACCAGATGCCATGATCTTAGTTTTCTGAACGTTGAGTTTTAAGCAAACTTTTTCACTCTCCTCTTTCACTTTCATCAAGAGGCTCTTTAGTTCTTCACTTTCTGCCATAAGGGTGGTGCCTTCTGTGTATCTGAGGTTATTGATATTTCTCCTGGCAATCTTGATTCCAGCTTGTGCTTCATCCAGCCTGGCATTTTGCATGATGTGCTCTGCATATAAGTTAAATAAGCAGGGTGACAATATACAACCTTGATGTACTCCTTTTCCTATTTGGAACCTGTCTGTTGTTCCATGTCCAGTTCTAACTGTTGCTTCTTGACCTGCATACAGATTCCTCAGGAGGCAGCTGAAGTGGTCTGGTATTCCCATCTCTTTAAGAATTTTTCACAATTTGTTGTGATCGAAGTAGTCAAAGAATTTGACATAGTCAATAAAGCAGAAGTAGATGTTTTTCTGGAACTCTCTTGCTTTTCCTATGATCCAATGGGTGTTGGCAATTTAATCTCTGGTTCCTCTGCCTTTTGTTGTTGTTGTTGTTGTTGTTGAAGGATAATTGCTTTACAGAATTTTACTGTTTTCTGTCAAACCTCAACATGTATCAGCCATAGGTGTGCATATATCCCCTGCCTTTTGAACCTCCTCCCATCTGCCTCCCCATCCCACTCCTCTAGGTTGATACAGAGCCCGTTTGAGTTTCCTGTGCCATACAGCAAATTCCCGCTGGCTATCTATCTTACATACAGTAATGTAGGTTTCCATGTTACTCTTTCCACACATCTCACCCTCTCTTCCCCTCTCTCCATGTCCATAGGTCTATTCTCCATGTCTGTTTCTCCATTGCTGCCCTGTAAATAAATTTATTCAGAAGCATTTTTCTAGATTCTGTATGTGTGTTAGAATATGGTATTTATCTTGCTCTTTCTGACTCACTTCACTCTGTATAATAGATTCTAGGTTCATCCCCCTCATCAGAACTGACTCAAATGTGTTCCTTTTTATGGCCGAGTAATGTTCCATTGTGTATATGTACCATAACTTCTTTATCCATTCATCTGTCGATGGGCATTTAGGTTGCTTCCATGTTCTAGCTATTGTAAATAGCACTGCAATGAACAATGGGATACATGTGTCTTTTTCAACCCTGGCTTCCTCAGGGTATATGCCTAGGAGGGAATTGCTGGGTCATATGGTGGTTTTATTCCTAGTTTTTTAAGGAATCTCCATACCGTCTTCCATAGTGGCTGTATCAATTTACCTTCCCACCAACAGTGCAAGAGTGTTCCCTTTTTCTCCACACCCTCTCCAGCATTTATTGTTTGTAGACTTTTTGATGATGGCCATTCTGATCGGTGTGAGATGAAATATCTCATTGTGGTTTTGATTTGCATTTCTCTAATAATGAGCGATGTTGAGCATCTTTTCATGTGTTTGTTAGCCATCTCTATGTCTTCTTTGGAGAAATGTCTGTTTAGGTCTTTTCCCCACTTTTTGATTGGGTTGTTTTTCTGGCATTGAGTTGTATGAGCTGCTTGTATGTTTTGGAAATTAATACTTTGTCAGTTGTTTCATTTGCCATTATTTTCTCCCATTCCGAGAGCTGTCTTTTCACCTTGCTTATAGTTTCCTTTGCTATGCAAAAGCTTTCAAGTGTAATCAGGTCCCACTTGTTTACTTTAGGTTTTATTTCCATTACTCTAGAGGTGGGTCTTAGAGGATCTTGCTTTGATTTCTGTCATCGAGTGTTCTGCCTGTTTTCCTCTAAGAGTTTTATAGTTTCTGGTCTTACATTTAGGCCTTTAATCCATTTTGAGTTTATCTATGTGTACGGTGTTAGGAAGTGTTCTAATTTCATTCTTTTACATTTAGCTGTTCAGTTTTCCCAGCATCATTTATTGAAGAGGCGGTCNTGTTTTCCTCTAACAGTTTTATAGTTTCTGGTCTTACATTTAGGCCTTTAATCCATTTTGAGTTTATCTATGTGTACGGTGTTAGGAAGTGTTCTAATTTCATTCTTTTACATTTAGCTGTTCAGTTTTCCCAGCATCATTTATTGAAGAGGCGGTCTTTGCCCCATTGTATATTCTTGCCTCCTTTGTCAAGAATAAGGTGCCCGTAGGTGCACGGGTTTATTTCTGGGCTTTCTGTCTTGTTCCATTGGTCTGTATTTCTGTTTCTGCACCAGTACCGTACTGTCTGGATGACTGTAGCTTTGTAGCATAACCTGAAGTCAGGAGGCTTGATTCCTCCAGGTCCAGTCTTCTTTCTCAAGACTGCTTTGGCTATTTAGGGTCTTTTGTGTTTCCATATGAATTGTGGAATTTTTAGTTCTCGTTCTGTGAAAACTGCCACTGGTAATTTGATAGAGAGTGCATTGAATCTGTGGATTGCATTTGGTAGTATAGTCATTTTCACATTGATTCTTCCTACCCAGGAACATGGAATACCTTTCCATCTGCTTATATCATCTTTGATTTCTTTCATCAGTGTCTTGTAATTTTCTGAGTACAGTTCTTTTTTCTCCTTAGGTAAGTTTATTCCTAGATATTTTATTCTTTTTGTTGCAATGGTGAATGGGATTGATTTCTTAATTTCTTTTTCTGATTTTTCATCGTTAGTATTAGACATGCAAGTGATTTCTGTGTATTGATTTTGTATCCTGCAACCTTGCTAAATTCACTGATTAGCTCTAGTAATTTTCTGATACCATCTTTAGGGTTTTCTATGTAGAGTATCATGCCATCTGCAAACAGTGAGAGCTTTACTTCTTTTCCAGTCTGGATTCCTTTTATTTCTTTTTCTTCTCTGATTGCTATAGCTAGGACTTCCAGAACTATGTTTAATAATAGTGGCGAAAGTGGACACCCTTGTCTTGTTCCTGATCTTAGGGGGAATGTTTTCAGTTTTTCACCATTGAGAATAATGTTTTTGCTGTAGGCTTATCATATATGGCCTTTACTACGTTGAGGTAGGTTTCTTCTATGCCCATTTTTTGAAGAGTTTTAATCATAAATGGGAGCTGAATTTTGTCAAAGGCTTTTTCTGCATTTATTGAGATAATCACATGGTTTTTATGTTTCAATTTGTTAGTATGGTGTATCACACATTGATTGATTTGTGTATTTTGAGGAATCCTTGCATTTCTGAAATAAATCCTACTTGATCGTGTTGTATGAGCTTTTTGATGTGTTGCTGAATTCTGTTTGCTAAAATTCTATTGAGGATTTTTGCATCTGTGTTCATCGGTGATACTGGCCTGTAGTTTTCTTGTTTGTGTGTTGTCTCTGTCTGGTTTTGGTATCAGGGTGATGGTGGTCTCGTAAAATGAGTTTGGAAGTGTTCCTTCCTCTGCAGTTTTTTGAAAGGCTTTTAGAAGGATAGGCATCAGCTCTTCTCTAAATGTTTGATAGAATTCTCCTGTGAAGCCATCTGGTTTTTATTTTTTGGGAGACTTTTGATCACAGCTTCAATTTCAGTGCTTGTAACTGGGTTGTTCATAATTTCTATTTCTTCCTGGTTCAGTCTTGGAAGACTGAACTTATCTAAGAATCTGTCCATTTCTTCCAGGTTATCCATTTTATTGCCATATAGTTGTTCATAATATTCTCTTATAATCCTTTGTATTTCTGCACTGTCTGTTGTAACCTCTCCTTTTTCATTTCTAATTTTGTTGATTTGATTCTTCTTTTTTCTTGATAAGGGTTAAGGGTTGTCTTAACCCTAAGGGTTGTCATTTTGTTTATCTTCTCAAAGAACCAGATTTCAGTTTTATTAATCTTTACTATTGTTTCTTTCATTTCTTTTTCATTTATTTCTGCTTGGATCTTTATGATTTCTTTCCTTCTACTAATTTTGGGATTTTTTTGTTCTTCTTTTTCCTGTTGTGTTAGGTGTAGAGTTAGTCTGTCTATGTGATGTTTCTCTTGTTTCTTGAGGTAGGATTGCATTGCTATAAACTTCGCTCTTAGGACTGCTTTTGCTGCATCCCATACGTTTTGAGTTGTCATGTTTTCATGCTCATTTCTTTCTAGAAATTTTTTTATTTCCCTTTTGGTTTCTTCAGTAACCCGTTCGTTATTTAGAAACATGTTGTTTAATCTCCATGTGTTTGTGTTTCTTAGTTTTGTTCTTGTAATCGATATCTAGTCTCATAGCGTGGTCAGAGAAGATGCCTGATATGGTTTCAATTTTCTTAAATTTACTGAGGTTTGATTTGTGACCCGAGATGTGGTCTATCCTGGAGAATGTTCCATGTGCACTTGAGAAGAAGGTGTGTTCTTCTGCATTTGGATGGAATGTCCTGAAAATATCAATGAGACCCATCTCATCTAGTGTATCCTTTAAGACTTGTGCTTCCTTATTAATTTTCTGTTTTGATGATCTGTCCATTGGTGTAAGCGGGGTCTTAAAGTCTCCTACTATTATTGTGTTACTGTTGATTTCTCCTTTTATGTTTGTTAGTGTCTGTCTTATGTATTGAGGTGCTTCCATGTTGGGTACATAGATATTTACAACTGTTATGTCTTCCTCTTGGATTGATCCCTTGATCATTATGTAGTGTCCTTTTTTATCTTTTGTAATCTTCTTTAAGACCTATTTTGTCTGATATGAGGATTGCTACTCCAGCTTTCCTTTGCTTTCCATTTGCATGGAATGTATTTTTCCATCCTCTCACTTTCAGTCTATACGTGTCTTTAGGTCTGAAGTGGGTTTCTTGTAGACAGCATATGTATGGGTCTTGTTTTTGTATCCATTCAGCCAGTCTGTGTCTTTTGGTTTCAGCATTTAATCCATTTACATTTAAAGCAGTTATTGATATGTATGTTCCTATTGCCATTTTCTAATTGTTTGGGGTTGATTTTGTAGATCTTTTTTCTTCTCTTGTATTTCTTGACTATATAAGTCCATTTAACATTTGTTGTAAAGCTGGTTTGGTGGTACTGAATTCTCTTAACTTTTGCTTGTCTGAAAAGCTTTTTATTTCTCCATCCTTTTGAATGAGATCCTTGCCAGGTACAGTAATCTTGGCCGTAGATTTTTTCTGTTCAGTACTTTAAATATATCCTGCCCTTCCCTTCTGGCCTGCAGAGTTTCTGCTGAAAGATCAGCTGGTAAGCGTATGGGTTTCCCTTGTACGTTACTTGTCGCTTCTCCCTTGCTGCTTTTAATATTCTTTCTTTGTGTTTAGTCTTAGTTAGTTTGATTAGTATGTGTCTTGGCATGTTTCTCCTTGGGTTTATCCTGTATGGGACTGTTTGTGCCTCTTGGACTTGATTGACTATTTACTTTTCCATGTTGGGGAAATTCTGAATTATAATCTCTTCAAAAATTTTCTCATATCCTTTCTTTTTCTCTTCTTCTTCTGGGACCCCTATTATTTGAATGTTGGTTCCTTTTATATTGTCCCAGAGGTCTCTGAGACTATCCTCAGTTTTCATTCTTTTTACTTTATTCTGCTCTTCAGAAGTTACCTCCACCATTTTATCTTCCAGCTCACTGATTCGTTCTTCAGCTTCGGATATCCTGCTATTAATTCCTTCTAGAGTATTTTTAACTTCAGCAATTCTGCTGTTTGTCTCTGCATGTTTGTTCTTTAATTCTTCTAGGTCTTTGTTAATTGAGTCTTGCATTTCCCCCATCTTGCTTTCAAGGTTTTTGCTCATCTTTACTATCATTATTCTGAATTCTTTCTCAGGTAGTTTGCCCATTTCCTCTTCATTTATTTGGACGTCTGTGTTTCTGGTTTGTTCCTTCATTTGTGTAGTATTTCTCTGCCTTTTCATTATTATTATTATTTTTTTTTAAATTATTGTGTTTGAGGTCTCCTTTTCCCAGGCTTCAAGGTTGAATTCTTTCTTCCTTTTGGTTTCTGCCCTTCTGAGGTTGGTCCAGTGGTTTGTGTGAGCTTCTTATAGGGTGAGATTGGTGCTGAGTTTCTGCTTGTTTGTTTGTTTCTCTGATGGGCAAGGCTGAGTGAGGTGGTGATCCTGTCTGCTGGTGACTGGGTCTGTATTTTTGTTTTGTTTGTTGTTTGGATGAGGCGTCCTGCACAGGCTGCTGCTGGTGTTTGGGTGATGCCGGGTCTTGTATTCTAGTTGCTTCCTTTATGTGAGTTCTCACTATTTGATCCTCCCGAGGGTCAGTTCTCTGGTAGTCTAGGGTCTTGGAGTCAGTGCTCCCACTCCAAAGGCTCAGGGCTTGATCTCTGGTCAGGAACGAAGGTTCCACAAGTGGTTTGTTATGGCATTAAGTGAGATTAAAACAAATATCCAAAAACAAGAAACCAAAGATGAACTCCAGGCAAACAGCAGCTACAAAATCAGGCAGATAATAATTAAAATAATGGAATATACACAGACACATATACACCCACGAGCAATGTCAAAACAGCCCAGCAAAAATAAGGTACAGTAGACTGACCCAGCAAACAAAGGAAATCAAAAAGTATATTTACCAGTTAAGACCAAAGCTAACTAAAGCACAAACTGGAAAACAGAACTAAAGCAACGTGCCCAGTGGGGAACAGAGCAATGGAAACAAAACTAGCAGACATGCGGAGAGGAGCGGAAGGAGAGAAAAGAAAGGACGTGCAGAGTTAGATGGAGGCAGATGAAGAAGACTTATACATAAAAGGCTAACTGCAAGGGGAAGAGAATAGTAGGAAAGGCAAACAAAGGAACAAATGTAGAAAAAATAATAATAGGCCTAAAAAATTAAAATTTAAAAAAAGAGAAAAGGAAAAACAACAACAACAACAACTTCCCAGAACTGCAAAAGCCCAATATAGAGGCGGAGGTTTATAACAACAATAAAAAATGTGACTGAGAAAAAAAAAGCTCAAAAGCTCAGTTAGATTTCATAGTGCCAATAGAATTGACAACTACAACAGAGATGGAGGAAAAAGGCGGGGGGGGTGGGGGGGGGAGAAAAAAAATCCAAAAGAACCTACAGAACAAGTCAAAACATAAGAATAATAAATGCTTTTCTTGAGTCACTGCTCTCAGAGTCCTCTCCCTGGCTGGGGGTCACAGTCCACCCCCCCTCCCTAGGATACCCTCTAACACGGTGCAGATCCCTGGACCTGCTACGGGGGCAGCTCAGGTTCTGATCTGTTCCTATTCCTCTGTGTTCTTGCTTCCAATGTTCACAGGTATCAGAACTAGTGCTTTTTCTTTTGTGGGAGCTCTCAATGACCTTTTTTATATTCCACAGACACAGTCTGCCTAGCTGATCGTGTGGATTTAATCTGCAGCTTGTACAGCTGGGGGAAAGGTTCTGGGTCTTATTCCTTAGCCACACTGCCCCCGGGTTTCAACTGTGCTTTTATTTCCACCTCTGCATGTGGGTCCTCCACTTGGGTTTGCTCCTGAGGCTTCCCTGGAGCACTTGGGTTTGCCCCTGTGAGGGCTAGGTGCGGAGGTGGTGCAGCTGCTTGGGTCGCAGGGGTTCTGGCAGCACCAGGTACTCAGGGGGGTTGGTGGCGAGGGCAGCAGGAAATACAGCTCTCTAGAAGGGTATGGCAACAGTATTGGCCAATACGCTCCAGTATTCTTGCCTGGAAAACCCCCTCCTTGACAGAAAAGCCCGGCAGGCCACAGTCTATAAAAGAGTTTGCAAAGACTGCGCCACCCAGGGTATGTATGGCTGCGGCAAGGACTGTCTGATTCACATTCCATTTAGGCTGCCACAGATCAGCTGTTTCCCTCTCAGCCTTAAAAGCTTCTCCTCTGGCTCAGACAATGTCACAAACCTCTGTCCATAGTTCATCAAGCACTCTGTCTATCAGATCTAGTCCCTTAAATCTATTTCTCACTTCCACTGTATAGTCGTAAGGGATTTGATTTAGGTCATACCTGAATGGTCTATTGTTTGTCTCCACTTTCTTCAATTTGAGTCTGAATTTGGTAATAAGGAGTTCATGATCTGAGCCACAGTCAGCTCCCAGTCTTGTTTTTGCTGACTGTTTAGAGCTTCTCCATCTTTGACTGCAAAGAATATAATCAATCTGATTTCGGTGTTGACCATCCGGTGATGTCCATGTGTAGAGTCTTCTCTTGTGTTGTTGGAAGAGGGTGTTTGCTATGACCAGTGTGTTCTCTATTAGCCTTTGCCCTGCTTTATTCCGTATTCCAAGGCTAAATTTGCCTGTTACTCCAGGTGTTTCTTGACTTCCTACTTTAGCATTCCAGTCCCCTATAATGAAAAGGACATCTTTTTTGGGTGTTAGTTCTAGAAGGTCTTGTAGGTCTTCATAGAACTGTTCAACTTCAGCTTCTTCAGCGTTACTGGTCGGGGCATAGACTTGGATTACTGTGATAATGAATGGTTTGCCTTGGAAACGAACAGAGATCATTCGGTTGTTTTTGAGATTGCATGCAAGAACTGCATTTTGGACTCTTCTGTTGACAGTGAGGGCTACTCCGTTTCTTCTAGGGGATTCTTGCCCACAGTAGTAGATATAATGGTCATTTGAGTTAAATTCGCCCATTCCAGTCCATTTTAGTTCACTGATTCCTAAAATGTTGATGTTTTGTCTTTCCATCTTCTGTTTGACCATTTCCAATTTGCCTTGATTCATGGACCTAACATTCCAGCTTCCTATGCAATATTGCTCTTTACAGCATTAGACCTTGCTTCCATCACCAGTCACATCCACAGCTGGGTATTGTTTTTGCTTTGGCTCCATCCCTTCATTCTTTCTGGAGTTATTTCTCCACTGATCTCCAGTAGCATATTGGGCACCTCCCGACCCGGGGAGTTCCTCTTTCAGTGTCCTATCTTTTTGCCTTTTCATACTGTTCATAGACGGGGTAGAAGGATGTGCGCTCATCTTCTCTCGTGAGAACTCCAAAATTACAACTTGCTGCTGAACAATCATCGACAGGAGATCCCAGCAAAAAAAGATACCCCATATCCAAGGGCAAAGAAGCAGCCCCAGCAAGATGGTAGGAGGGGCAAAATCACATTTAGAATCAAACCCCATGCCTGCCAGAGATGCTTGGAGGGCTCAGACAAAAACCTTGTGTACACCAGGACCCAGAGACCTCACAGAGACTGAACCAGACCCGCCTCTGAGAGTTTGAGTGTCTCCTGCAAAGGTACGGGTCAGCAGTGGCCTGCCGCAGGTGGAGGGGCTCTGGGTGCAGCAGACCTGGGTCACACAGCCTGTGGCATAAGCCCTCTTAGAGGAGGTCGCCTTTAACTCCACCAAAGAGCCGCCGAGCAGACGACCCACAAACTGCAGAACAATTACACCAAATGAATTCTCACCCTGTTAAAAGAGCTCTAGCACCCACAACAGGTTTCCCAACCTGGGGATCTGGCAAAGGGACTGAGAACATCCAGGGAATTTGACTTTGGAGGTCAATGGGATTTGATTACAGAGCTTACACAGGACTGGGGACACAGACTCTTGGAGGGCACACACAGAAACTGGTGCACCTGGACCCAGGAGAAAGGAGCAGCGGCCCCTCAAGAGACTGACCCAGACTTGCCCGGGAGGGTCCAGGCGTCTCTGGGGAGGCGTGGGTCGGCGCTGGCCTGCTGCAGGGTCGGGGGCGCTGAGTGTGGCAGCGCCTGCATGCGACCTTTTGAAGGAGGTCGCCATTGTCTTCATTACCTCCACCATAGTCTGGCCTGGGGTTAAATAACAGGGAGGGTACACAACTCCACCCATCAACAGAAAATTGGATTAAAGATTTACTGAGCATGGCTCCATAGCAAGGAGAGATAAGAAAGCCTTTCCCAGTGATCAATGCAAAGAAATTTGGAAACACAGAGGAAACACAGAATGGGAAAGACTAGCGATCTCAAGAAAATTAGAGATACCAAGGGAATGTTTCATGCAAAGATGGGCACAATAAAGGACAGAAACGGTAGGTACCTAACAGAAGCAGAAGATATTAAGAAGAGATGGCAAGAATACACAGAAGAACTGTACAAAAAAGATCTTCATGACCAAGATAACCACGATGGTGTGATCACTCATCTAGAGCCAGACATCCTGCAGCCCGAAGTCAAGTGGGCCTTAGGAAGCATCACTATGAACAAAGCTAGTGGAAGTGATGGAATTCCAGCTGAGCTATTTCAAATCTTAAAAGATGATGCTGTTAAAGTGCTGCACTCAACATGCCAACAAATTTGGAAAACTCAGCAGTGGCAACAGAACTGGAAAAGGGTCAGTTTTCACTCCAATCCCAAAGAAAGGCAATGCCAAAGGATGCTCACACTACTGCACAACGACACTCATCTCACACTATAGCAAAGTAACGCTCAGAATTCTCCGAGCCAGGCTTCAACAGTACATGAACCAAGAATTTCCATATGTTCAAGCTGGATTTAGAAAAGGTAGAGGAACCAGAGATCAAATTGCCAACATCTGTTGGATCACAGAAAAAGCAAGAGAGTTCCAGAAAAGCATATACTTCTGCTTTATTGACTATGCCAAAGCCTTTGACTGTTCAGATCACAACAAACTGTGGAAAATTATTGAAGAGGTGGAAATACCAGACCACCTGACCTGCCTCCTGAGGAACCTGTATTTAGGTCAAGAAGCAACAGTTAGAACGGGACATGGAACAACAGACTGGTTCCAAATAGGAAAAGGAGTACGTCAAGGCTGTATATTGTCACCCTGCTTATTTAACTTCTATGCAGAGTACATCATGAGAAACGCTGGGCTGGATGAAGCATAAGCTGGAATCAAGATTTCTGGGAGAAATATCAATAACCTCAGATATGCAGATGGCACTACCCTTTATGGCACAAAGCGAAGAGCTAAAGATCCTCTTGATGAAAGTGAAAGAAGAGAGTGAAGAAGTTGGCTTAAAACTCAACATTCAAAAAATGAAGATCACGGCATCTGGTCCCATCACTTTATGGCAAATAGATGGGGAAACAATGGAAACAGTGACAGATTTTATTTTGGGGGGCTCCAAAATCACTGCAGATGGTGATTGCAGCCATGAAATTAAAAGACACTTGCTCCTTGGAAGAAAAGTTATGACCAACCTTGACAGCATATCGAAAAGCAGAAGAATTACTTTACAAACAAAGGTCCGTATAGTCAAAGCTATGGTTTTTCCAGTGGTCAATTTCCCCCTCAGCCAGTGCCTCCCGTCAGGAAGCTTCCATAAGCCTCTTTTCCTCATCCATCAGAGGGCAGACAGAATGAAAACTACAATCACAGAAAACTAACCAAACTGATCACATGGACCCCTGCTGCTGCTGCTGCTGCTGCTGCTGCTAAGTCGCTTCAGTCGTGTCCGACTCTGTGCAACCCCAGAGACGGCAGCCCACCAGGTTCCTCCGTCCCTGGGATTCTCCAGGCAAGAACACTGGAGTGGGTTGCCATTTCCTTCTCCAGTGCATTAAAGTGAAAAGTGAAAGTGAAGTCACTCAGTCGTGTCCAACTCTTTGCAACCCCATGGACTGTGGCTTACAAGGCTCTTCCATCCATGGGAGTTTCCAGGCAAGAGTACTGGAGTGGGTTGCCACTGCCTTCTCCGCACATGGACCACAGCCTTGTCTAAATCAATGAAACTATGAGCAATGCTGTGTGGGGCCACCCAAGACGGACGGGTCATGGTGGAGAGTTCTGACAAAATGTGGCCCACTGGAGAAGGGAATGGCAAACCACTTCACTATTCTTGCCTTGAGAACCCCATGAACAGTGTGAAAAGGCAAAAAAAAAAAAAAAAATTGTCACAACTGCAGTCACATTCCCTCCAGGCTGTTTCTGTAGTAATCTGCAAGCTGATTCTAAAATGTAAAAGGAAATTCAGAAGACAGAACAGTCCGGGAGATCCTGGGCAGGAAACAGCATCAGAGAATTGAGCTACTGCTTTTCAAAGCTTATCTCAAAGGTGCACTGATTAAGACCTAAGTGCGGGACTTCTCTAGCGGCACAGTGGGTAAGAATCCAGCTGCCATGCAGGGGATATGGGTTTGATCCCTGGTCTGGGAAGATCCCACATGCTGCGGAGCAACCAGCCTGTGCACCACGCCTGCTGAAGCCTGCATTTCTAGAGCCCGTGTTCCGCAACGAGAGAAGCCGCTGCAGTGAGAAGCCCAGGTACCCCCCAAGGCCAGAGAGGCAGGCACAGGCGAGCATGTGCTGGGGGGTCCACGCGTGGCTGGACCGCCTAGGCTGATGGAAGTCAGAGAGCGGTCATCCCACGACGGGAGGACTGAGTGGGAAGGGGCACAGGAAACCTTCCAGGGAGAATGGGCCCTGCCCTCCATGACCCTGCTCTGCGGCATTAAGAGCATCAAGCAGCCAGAAAAGAAATGTAATGAAAGGTGTGCCAGACTGCTGCCTGAAAAACCAGCCAACACGGTCCAGAGAGAACCAAAGGCCGCCTCATTAAAGGGAGTAGGTCTGATTTTGACTCGAAAGACTCAGTGTAAGAAAGACATCAGTTCTCCCCTCTGCAGATTCAAGGCGACCCCAGTCAAAGTCCTGGCAGCTCCCCCTCCCCCAGCCTTCCTTGGGCTCCTCAGGTGGTTCAACGGTAAAGGATCCGCCTTCAGGGCAGGAGACACGGGTTCGATTCCTGGGCCTGGAAGATCCCCTGGAGGAGGAAAAGGCTACCCACTCCAGTATTCTTGCCTGGAAAATTCCATGGACAGAGGAGCCTGGCAGGCTACAGACCATGCGGTCACCGTCGCGTAACTGAGTGACTGAGCGCTCCTCCCTTCTCTGCGTCTCTGTTTTGTTACTCCTGCGATGGACAGGCTGACCCTAACACACACATGGAAACGCGAGGCCGAAGGCCACTGTGCAGCGCGATGTCCCCTGCTGCTGGCGGGCCTAGCCCGTGACCTGCTGCCACCCGCGGCCCGGGGCGGAGGCTGACCACGCTGGCCCGGCTGCCTGTCGTGAGACAAACGCCCCAGGCAGCCAGCGGCGCGGGCTGAGCGGCCCGCAGTTCCGGCGGGAGCCCAGCCGGTGGCCGGAAGCAAGTGCCGCCTGGCCGCCTGCCGGCCTCCGCCGCAGCGGCGTGACCCCGACGACTCGCTTCACTCGAGCTCCACCACGCGCCGTCCCAGCGGCACAGACCCGCCCGGACACACGCGGGGGTCCTCTCAAGAGCATCTAATAGGTGCTGTGGGCTTGGGAACCGGCTGGTGGAGGCCGGGGGGCTGCAGGAGGTTGACCCCCTCCCCTCCCAGCGGCACTGATTCCGAGGCAAACGTCAGTGGTGGTGCTGGGGCCAGGGGGCCACGTGTGCCCTGTGGGCACAGCCAGGCGCCTCTCTGGAGCGACTCTCGAGTGGGTGCACCTCGAGCAGTCCCGGAGGATGCTCGCCCCGAGCAGCTGCAGGAGAAAGCTTGACTCCTACGATGGGCAGGAGGCGCCTAAGCCCAGCAGAGTCGCCCCCTTGGACCCAAGTGGGCCCCGGGAGAGGATGGGCCAGGGTCAGGGCAGCAGCGGTGTCCTGCCCCTCCCTGTGGTGGCCGAGTCTGGGGACCTGAGTATGTGGAGGCGGCCTGCCAGGGGGCGGCGGCAGAATCCAGGGGGCGGAGACGGCAGAGCCTCGCTGGGGAGCCTGGCTCTCATCCGCTCCCCAGCCATAGACAAAACCGAGACACTTGCAGGGAGACGGACCGACTGGGGCACAGCCTCCAACAGGCCGACGGTGGCTGCCTCGCCCTCTGCCAGGCACTCAGAAGGGGCAGGCGGGGCAGGAGGCTGCTGGGGGGTGGGGGGTGGGCATGGATTGATCCCGGAGTCCCAGGCGGCAGAGAGACACATCTTGAAAACAGACATGGGGGTGGATGACGACGACGGGGAGACGGGGCAGAGCCAAGCCTCGCGGAAACTGGATCAAGGGGCTTAATCGTGGCACAGAGTCCCCCCCACAGAAGAGGCCGTGGCGTCCTGTGGGGCGATTGGGGTGCACCCCGTGCCCTGTGGGGGCCCCACTCTGGGGTGTGTGTGTGTGCGTGCGTGTGCGCACGCGTGCACGCAGGTGCCCTGTGCGGGCCCCACTCTGGGGGGTGTGTGTGTGTGTGCGTGTGTGTGCACAGGTGCCTCTGGTTGGGAGAGGGTCCTCGGGCTTTTGTGCTCTCCCACGTCTCCTTCGAGGCGCGTCTGGCCGTGCAAGGCCCTGAGCAGCCTTCACCGGGGCCGCATCTCAGGTGAGGTCGCATCTCCCTCCAGGCTTCTTACTGCTTCCCGAAAAAGCAGCGAGGGCGCCAAGTTCACCGTCCCCGGCCGTGATGCAGGCCCTGTGTGTGCGCCGGCCTCCTGGCCGTGGCGGTCACTCTGCAGGACCGCCTCACTGTCCCCGGCTGTGAGGCAGGGCCTGTGTGTGCGCCGGCCTCCTGGCCGTGGCAGTCACTCTGCAGGGCTGCCCCAGACAGGCTGGAGTCGCGGTCACCAGGAGTGCCGAGCCTTCGTCTCTGACCCGGGAGTCACATGTCTTCTGCCGGCATCCAAGCAACAGCACGCTCATGGGGAGGGGAACGCGACTCCCGGCCTGGAAGGCTCGCCTCTGGCTCACGAGTCCCGGCCTGGAAGGCTCGCCTCTGGCTCACGAGTGTCCAGGTGAAGAAGAGTGGCACGGAACCCCGAGATCCCGGGCTCGCAGCCTGGCTCTGTGACTGGGGAGGCTGTTGGAGGGGCGGTGGTGAGTGTGTGCTGTTTGCAGAAGGAGCGTGAATCCTGATGGCCAGAAGGTGGCCTGCGGTGCATTTGACCACGTCCACTCCGCTCCCCGTCTCCCTCTGAGGAGTGCCCTTCCTCACTCCCTGGGCAGATGTGCCTGACTCGCCCCCTCAAGCGGATACCATCTGCCTCGTGAAGACGACACCCAGGGGAGCCACTCGCCCAGGAGGGGAGACACGTGGGGTGGATCGGAGCTCCCTGCGCAGCCTGGAGCCTGGCTCAGCCTCCCTGGTGGAGCCCAGCACCCCTACGGCTGACCTGACGACGTGTGAGAAACAGGTGCTTGCTGAAGGAACACCACTGAGGCTGGGGAGGAGGTGTCCCTGTTCTGCAACATCAATGCCGCAGAGGCCTGACCTACAAAGATAGGAAGACAGACAGCTGGGACAGGGTGGACTCCGAAGCCAGAGCACCACAGCTGGTCGCCTGTCTTACAGCAGCGGCAGCACAGCGTGACGGGCACGGCGCTCACGCGGCGCCAGCTGAGTCCACACGAACCCGCGAGTCCTGATTCCCACGCCACGCCACACAGAAACAGTCCCAGGTGGAACACACCTCTAAATGTGAAAGGTGAAACCATACAACTTGACGACGAAAACAGAAGTGAGTATTTTTTATGATTTTGAGGTAGGCAAAGATTTCA
Source organism: Cephalophus harveyi (assembly GCA_006410635.1). NCBI lineage: Eukaryota > Metazoa > Chordata > Mammalia > Artiodactyla > Bovidae > Cephalophus > Cephalophus harveyi. The sequence goes on along the minus strand of SJYT01035106.1, from coordinate 114,770 downwards.
CAAACAGAAAACATAACTGCTAATCATAAAGACAATATATTGGAATATACGGCAATTAATAATTTATGTGCATGAAAAGAGACTATTAAAAGAGTGAAAGGCAAATCACAGAATGAGAAAAGACATCTTTAATATATATACCAACATATATACCCATCAAAGGACTTGTATCCAGAATATATAAAGAACTCCTACAAGTCAGTAGGAATAGCTTACAGAAAAATCTGTCAAATCAAATACAAAAAGATCCTTTTTGAGAGTATGCTGAGCTGCACTGTCAATATTAAAAGCTGCTGAAATTTGTTTCTTGACTATGCGGGCAGTTTGCAAGGTCTTATTTCCCTGCTGCTGCTGCTGCTGAGTCGCTTCAGTCGTGTCCGACTCTGTGCGACCCCAGAGACGGCAGCCCACCAGGCTCCCCCATCCCTGGGATCCTCCAGGCTAGAACACTGGAGTGGGGTGCCATTTCCTCCTCCAGTGCATGAAAGTGAAAAGTGAAAGGGAAGTCGCTCAGTCATGTCCGACTCCTTGTGGCCCCATGGACTGCAGCCTACCAGGCTCCTCCATCCATGGGATTTTCCAGGCAAGAGTTCTGGAGTGGGGTGCCACAGGGATCAAACCTGGCCCACAGCAGCGAAAGTGCCAAATCTTAGAATGGCTAAAATTAAAGGTCAGAGAATATCTACTGTTGGAAGAGTGTGGAGTAACTGGAAGGCTCATACATTCCTGGGAAATTCCTTGGGAGTGCCAACCAAAGTTGAATGCCTGACCCAGCAATTCCATTCCTACAGAAAGACGAATACATGTTCGTCAAATTCAGGATTGTTCACAATAGCACTATTTGTAATAGTCTGAACTAGAAAAAATGTAAATAAACTGTAGTTGAGAACCAATTTTAACTACATGCAAGAAAGCAAAACCAGCCCTATATGTCAAACTCAACATCAGACCAAGTTAGGATCATTCCTGGAATGCGAGGTTGGTTTAACATTAAAAAATTGATTGATGTTAGGTGCTACAGGCAACTTCTTAGAAAAAGGAAAACCTGTTGATGTTATTTATTTGCCATTTTAATCCTAATAAGAAGAAAAAACTTATAACCTCATAGATGGAAAAAAATTGAGAAAATTCATTACACAGTCACAATAAACATTCTTCATAAAGATTAGAAATAAACTACTTTAACATGCTAGAGTATGTATACATTTATATCTATATATCATATCTATAGCTTTGTTAAGACTTACAGAAAGTGTCATTAGAAATGAGAAAATGTTAGAAACATTCCCTTTAAAATCAGGAATTCAACAATGGTGCTAAATATCATGTAGGAAATCCTAGACGTACAACAAGACAAGATATTAGGGGCAAAATGATTGAGGTGGGAGACATTAATACAAAGCTATTCCAATCCCAAAGAAAGGCAACGCCAAAGAATGCTCAAACTACCACACAACGGCACTCATCTCACATGCTAGTAAAGTGATGCTGAAAATCCTCCAAGCCACGCTTCAGTAATACATGAACTGTGAACTCCCTGATGTCCAAGCTGGTTTTAGAAAAGGCAGAGGAACCAGAGATCATATTGCCTACATCCGCTGGATCATCGAAAAAGCAAGAGAGTTCCAGAAAAACATCTGTTTCTGCTTTATTGACAATGCCAAAGCCTTTGACTGTGTGGATCACAATAAACTGTGTAAAGGTCTGAAAAAGATAGGAATGCCAGACCACCTGACCTGCCTCTTGAGAAACCTGTATGCAGGTCAGAAATGTTGGTAATGGACAGGGAGGCCTGGCGTGCTGCGGTTCATGGGGTCGCAAAGAGTCGGACACGACTGAGCGACTGAACTGAACTTGCATTTGATATAATTATTTATATAGAACAATTATACATAGAAACTCAAAAGAAGAAACATGCAAATTTTCAGAAATAACAGCAGAGTTTAGAAATGTGCAGATAGAAAATTAAAATACAGAAATCAATTTCATTCTATATGCCAGCAAGAAACAATGAGAAAATTTATATAGAGAGATGACACTATGTGCAGTAGTATCTGAATATCAAGTAACAAAAAGTCTAATGCACGATGCATATACTCTCTGATGTGGAAGTTCTAAAATTTGAAGAAGATCTAGGGACTGCACTAGTGGTCCAGTGGCCGAGACTGCAAGCTCGCAACACAGGGGGCTCGGTTCAGTCCCAGTCAGGGAACTAGATTCCACATGCCACAGTGGAAAAACCCTGTGTGCTGCAACTAAGACCCCACAGCCAAATAAACAAATGAATAGAAATAACTATTAAAAAATAAAAAACAAAGACCTAAGTCAATGGAGAGACACGTTCTGTTCATGAACAGAAGACATGATTTCATTAATTTATCCATTTCCCCCAAATTGATCTATGAATTCAATGCAAATCCAACAAAAATTTCAACAGGATTTTTGTTGGACTTGATAAAACAATTATGACATTTATATAGAAGAGAACGAGGTCAGGAACGACCAAGACTCTTACGAAGATGAGCGGAGAGGAAACCTGTCCCACCGGAAAACATGGACAGTGTGGCACTGGGGCAGGGGGGCAAGCCCATCAGTGGGACAGAGCAGAGACTCCAGGAATACACACCCACACACGCCCGTGCAACACTACTTTCACAATAAGGTAGGCATGAGTTTTTCGATAAATAATTGAAAAATTATCTACATAGACAAAAATTAAATTTGATTCTTTCCTCACAACATATACAAAAGTCAACTCCAGATGGATTAGGACTTGTACGTCAAAAACAAAATTTGAAACTCTTAGTAGTAAATGTAGGTAAATAAAGTTTTAAACCTCAAGGTAAGGAAAAATTCCTTGAGACAAAAATAACATTGACTAAAATAAAGATTGATAACTTTGGCCACATTAAAACCCAAATTAAAACCTGTGTGCGAGTTCTAATTACACTGTCAAAGTGATCTAAATAACAGTAGACCATGCGAGGATGAACAATGCAACCATGTCACGAACCAAGAACCACCATTAACCAGGCTGCGTGCGCCTGAGAGCCAGTGGGAGGAGAAAAGTGAAAGGACGAGCACGGTCCTAGACAGTCAATAAAATAAGAAAAAGACATGAAAGCTATAACGGTTGCAGGGAAAAGGAAAACTCACTGGCTGATATAATTGTCTATGTTAAAAATACAATTTTCAAATATATTAATGAACTAATAGAAATGATAGCCAGATAGCTGGATTTTCAAAAAAAATGCACTCACAAAAATCAATTTCTTCTTTGTCAACCAGCCACAATCTGTAGGAAAATATTTTTAAGTTTGATACTATTTAAAATAGAATACAAAATAAAATATATGTAAGTCTAAATACAACACAAAAAAGTGCTATACCATGGCAAAGACATCTAAACTTATTGAAAGGCATTAAAGGATTTAATTATGAATAGATATATCACATTCATAGATTCGAAGACTCAATAATGTAAAGAAGTCAGTTCTCACCAAACTGATGGCTTTAATATCAATAAACATTTAAAAATTTTTAACTACAAAAATTATGTTGGTAGATCTTGACAACCTAATCCTGTAACTTGAATGGAAACATAGGGGGTGAAGAATAGCCCAGTCATTTTCAAGGAAGGAAGGCAAGGTTATAGGACTTGTCTGACCAGCATGAAGACATTCGGCAAAGCTACAGTTATGAAGACCTTTGGCATTAGCCCAGGGCAGACAAACCAACCAGTGGAGCCGACCAACAGCCCAGAAGAGCCTGCAGGTGAGCGGGGCGGGGTAATGGAAACATAGGGGGTGAAGAATAGCCCAGTCATTTTCAAGGAAGGAAGGCAAGGTTATAGGACTTGTCTGACCAGCATGAAGACATTCGGCAAAGCTACAGTTATGAAGACCTTTGGCATTAGCCCAGGGCAGACAAACCAACCAGTGGAGCCGACCAACAGCCCAGAAGAGCCTGCAGGTGAGCGGGGCGGGGCGGGGGGCGGGGGGCACTGGACTCGCCCTCTGCCACCACCTGCCTCCCGAGCATTCCAGAGAGGAATGTATGAGCCACAACAGTGCTTCCAGAAGAGGAGGTCTTCACGGCCTCAGGGTAAGGAGACAAGCCACAAAGACCACCCACTGGGGGAAAGCTTGACCAACTGGACTTCATTAAAAATTAGGCTGACTTTTGCTTCCGTGGTGGCTCAGGGGTAAAGAAACAGCTTGCCAGAGCAGGAGATTCAAGTCTGATCCCTGGGTCAGGAAGATCCCCTGGAGGAGGAATGGCTGGAATGGCTGCCCACTGCAGCATCCTTGCCTGGGAGAATCCCACGGACAGAGGGGCCTGAGAGACTGCAGTCCACGGGTCACAAAGAGCTGGACACGACTAAGCACCTGAAGCGCAGCAAGGCCGTGGCTTTATGTCCAAAGTCACCGTCAAGGAGCGAAAAGGCAAGTCACAACGTGCGAGACAGCGTTTGCCACACAAATCAACTGAAAAAGGAGGAGAATCCAAGAGCAGATCACATCAGCAAGGAAGATCTGCAATCCTAAGGACAATCAGATCAAGACCCGCTTTGCAGGAGAGGAGACCTAGATGGCTGCTGTGTGTCTGAAAACAAGCCATTTTATTAGTAAACAGGAGAAAGCAAACGCACGCCATCACCTCCTCCGGAGGCAACAAGAGCCCCGTCAGCGCCACGTGAGGCAAACAAGACCCCGTCAGCACCACGTGAGGCAAACAAGACCCCCGTCAGCGCCACGTGTTGGCTCCAAAGGGAGCCGAGGCTGAGCTCGACAGTGGTCAGCACGCACCCCCTCTGGCCGTGCTTTCAGTGCCCAGTGTACCCACCCCCTAAGTTCACGGCCACCTGGACTCTTGGAATTGACTTATTTGAAGATGTAATCAAGGTAAAATGAGGTCACATCAGAGGAGGATGAGACCTAAGCCAACAACTGCTGTCCTTTTAAAAGAGCAGGCGCTCTGGACAGAGCGACGCACAGAAGGAGCACCGTGTGAAGCAGGGCAGAGACCGGCGGGATGCGTCCGTGAGCCAGGCAACAAGGACTGCCAGTGGCCGCCAGAAGCTGCCAGAGGCAGGGGGCTCTCCAGGCTCCAAGAGCCCGGCCCTGCCAATACCGCGGCTGTGGATTCCGAAAAAATGTGGTCTGAGCCACCAGCTTTGAGGGACTTTGCTACAGCAGCTAATACTGCTTTTTAGGCTGAAGTGTGTGTGTGTCTAGTTGACACTCACTCCTAGGAAGATGCCTGGAGGAAGCACAGTGTATTACCGAAAAGAGTGGGAACTGCCCTCACAGAGAGCCGAGTTGCCAAGTGGCAGGGCTGACGGGCCTCGGTGCCAGGACACGGGGTAAGGAAAGCGAGTGAGACTGGACGTGGCCTCCGAGGGCCCTGCCAGCTCTGAAAGCACTGGCTCCTCGTGCCTGGAGCTGGTGATCCTAGGGGGCGGTTCGCGCATGTACCGAGCATCTGCGAGGTGTCCCGCATAGCCCGGGTGCGGGGGTGCAGCAAGAACGTGGCCCCTGAGAGCTTACGATCTGCAGGGAGACAGACAGACGGCCAAGAGGCTGTTAGTGCCGGGGAGAGAGAGACAGACACACTGAGAACCCAGCTGGGTGGCGGGAATACAGCAGGCGCAAGTGTCCTGGTGAGTCTGTGGGGGGGTGCACCTGGAACGGAGCGGCGGGGCCGTGGCTGCAGTTACTCTCTCGGCCACGTGTGGGTGCCAGAACCGCTGGAAACAGCACTGGGCTGCAGACGGGCCACCCGAGAGACCTGGGGCTGCCCACATCTGTCTACCTGTGCTCGAAGCCCACCCCCAGGCCAGGTTCCTGGGCCACACATGGTCTGTTCATCAGAAGCTTCAGAAAACAGCACGGGCTCTGTGCTGGCCACCACCTGCCCCCAGCATGCGGGGTTATTCACATCTCCAACGCAGCCCCTCCCTGGCGCCACATGCCCCAGGGAGAGGGGCGAAGGCTGTCGCCCAGCTGGTCCTGCGCAGGGCACCTGGTGCTCAGGGGGCCCCGGAACCGCTGCAGCAGGACCCCCAGTGTCCCGACAACCTGACCAGGCCCAAGTGCTCCAAGCTCAGGCTAGTGCCCAGAGCAGAGGCCCTGCCCTGCCCCGGAAGATACGGACCCCAGGCTCGCACAGGCGCAAGCTCCGCGCTGTTACCTGGTGGTCTGGTTGGCTGAAACGGAGCACCCTCCGCTGTCTTCACACTTGGAAGCACGGACGGCAGTGGGTGCACATGTAATGAGTTCGGATCCAAGTGTCTGTCGGATTCAGCCTTGGCGAGAGCGGGGCGGGGGCCCTTGTTGTCTGGGTGCTGAGAGGTGCAGGAGGGGAGTTCGATCTTCCCGCCGGACGCCCTGTGGCCACTCTTGGCTTTAGCACTCCTCTCCACCAGCCTGTGTAAGTGCACAGGCAAGGTGCAAGGAAGTGCCTTCTCATCTTTCAGTTTCAAGTCCTGGTGCAGAGCCATGAGTGGGGGACCCCGGTCCAGGTCTAGCATGGCTGAGGGGCACCTCTGTTTCAGCGGATGGATGTCCGAGAGCGGAGGCACAAAGTCACAGCTGGGGATCACTGGCATCTGCTTCCTGGGCTTCCTCATGCCCACGCCTTCCACGAGCAAGTCGGAGCCCTGGAACGTGGGCAGCTCCACTGCAGGCTGGGGACAGGAGGGCGAGCTCAGGGGAGCCGGCAGGCCCCTTCCCAGTCTTCAGTCAGGTCCAGGCCTCAGGGAGAGGCCCCGGCCACACTTCCCTAACTCTAACCCTAACCCTGGGCCCCCACCCCAGGGGGGCCAGGTCGCAGGGTCTTGCTGCCCCGCCTGCAGGAGGGCTCCCCAGGGGAGCAGCCCCCTGGAAAGACCCATGAAGGAAGGCTGGATCTTCACCCCAGGAGGAGGGAGACACCGCAGGAGAGAGGAGGAATGGCCTAGAGGGACCCCTGTCCTGCCTGGCACCACAGAGGAGGAGGTGCCTGGGTACGAGAGGTTGCAAGAACGGCAAAGGCCAGCTGGGCCGCGTGAGACCCCCGGGATGAGCGGAGGGACCACCCCGAGGTGGCCACGGGAGAGATGCTGCCCCCCACACCTGTTTCCATAGCAGCTCGAAGTTGCCGATGTCGCAGTTTCGGTCGGCCTTGCGGTCCACCACCACCTTGATGGTGTCCTCTTGCACCTGCGCGCACAGCTGCGCTGTGACGGGCGTGGACGCGTGCATGGTGGGGCTGGAGTTGATCTCGATCAGCCAGGGCCTGAAGTCGCGCCCGAGGATGAAGTCGGCGCCGTACAGCTCGAAGCTGTTCTTGCGTGGCTCCACGTGGCCCTGGGCCACCCTCATGGCGTTGGTGATGGCCCGCTTCATGGACGGGTAGATGACGCTGCCCCACACGGCCCCGCGGCCCCTCTTCTGCAGGTACTCCTGGAAGCGGGTGCTGGTCCACATGTTGTGACAGGGCAGCAGGGGGCTGCGGTCCTTGTCGTTCTTCAGGTGCTTCTGGATGGAGTTGTTGCACAGGTGGATGGCGCTGCGGGGCAAGGCTGGGGTCAGCTGTCAGCTGCTCCGTCCTCCGTCACGCGCGCAGAGACGCGGAGGCCCCGCCCCAGACCCGAGGCCCCGCCCCGACTCCGCCCGAGGCCCCGCCTGAGACACCACCCCCGCCCCTCCCACAGACACTGCCCGCTAGCGCAGGGCGGCCACAGGTGGGTCCCTAAGGGGTCCCCTCTCCTGTTCAAGCTGGGGGGCCCCGTTGGGGGAGGGGAGGTCTGCGTAGAAGCCAACCAGCCCCGGGCCACCAACGAGGGGCCGCCGGCAAGTCCCACCCCAGGAGCCGTTTCCGCTCTTGCCGCTGGGGGCGGGCTGGCGCCCCCGAGAGAAATTCACTAACCGAAATTCTCAGCTAATTTGTTTATACCCTGGCCTTGTTCTAAATAAGATTTAAGCTGAATAGCATCTGTAGGAGATTGTGAAATACATGCATCCTGTCAGTCATTTTCATTTGAGCGCGTCCTTTGCCACTTGGTTCTGGTGGGGGGGCCCGCCTGTGACCCATAAGACAGATACAAGAAACAGGGTGTGCCCCGGGCCCTGAAGACGCGCTGTTGGGGCGGACACAGTTCAAAACAATGTCAGGGGCTCTGTCAGCCTGGGTGAGGGTTTTGGTCCCAGATGCAGAAACAGCTCAGGGACAGTGGAGGCCTGCCAGGTACATGGCCCACAGCTGGCAGGGCCTGGCAGGCTGGAAGGGGCCCTGTGGACCTCTCACTGCCCAGTCCCCCAGAATCCTCCTCCAGGTCCTCCTGGCCTGGTGGGCAATGTGCTCCTTGAGCTGCCGGCCAGGACGTGTCCCAGCAGCCTGCTCCTGCCAGGCGACTCCAGGTGTCACCTGCCAGGTGCGACTCCACGTGTCACCTGCCAGGTGCAACTCCAGGTGTACTCACAGCTCCAGTCTGAGCACAGGGAGCCCCCTCCCACAAGGTCTCTGTTCAGCAACCTTCGGCCTTCATGATTCCGGTGGACTCCCCCGTATCCCCCACCAAGACGCCTGTGCAGCCTGGGCGCCCCGAGTGCGCCCACAAAGCAGAACCTCCGTTCAGACAGCGAGGTGGCCCCACCGACCTGTCCAGGAGAATGGCACGTTCCCGGGACTTTGCTGGGCCTTGTCCCCACCGCACTCATAGCCTTCCCACTCTGGGGCCCTGGTGGGCAGGAGGTTCACCCTCCGGGGGGCACCCATTTCCGGAGCTCTGAGCCCCTGCCTGGCACCCCACCACCTCGACACACAGCGCCCCCCGCACCACCCTGGCCTCTCCTGGGGACGCTCTAGCAACTCCCGGACCTGCAGGACCCCCGCCTCAGGGCTTTGGGGACTCACAAAGAGAAGGCCCTGCAGGGGGCTACTGCAGAATCCGACAGGCTGCCCCCGGGGACCCCCAAAGGAGCCCTTCCTGCCTTCCCCACATGCTGCCCCCGGGGGCCCCCAAAGGAGCCCTTCCTGCCCTCCCCACATGCTGTCCCCGGGGACCCCCAAAGGAGCCCTTCCTGCCCTCCCCACGTGCTGAGTGGACTGAGCGCCCGGGCAGTGCAGAAGGCAGGGCTGCACCCCAAGCATGGCCCACGCGGGTCAGCGCAAGAGCACGGGTGGCTCCTCAGCTTCCCCAGCAGAGGGGCAGTGGCACCACCACAGAGGGCGGCTCCATTCCTGCCGGTGCCCCCGAGCACGTGGCAGACGGTGCTTTCAGGATTTCCTGGAGAACATACATGCCCCTTGGGGATGCAGGGCCCTGGCCTTGATGGGCCGGGGTCCAGAGCCTGCCCCTTGCAGAGGGAGGTTGCAGAACCTCTGGCCCCAGCCAGGACCCAGTGCCCCATGGGACACATGAGACCAGCCTGGCACTCCAGTGCTGGTGGGAACCCACCCTGAATAGTGCCAAGCTGACCCCACCGACCTGTCCAGTTTGTCCAGGGAGAAGCGCTGCGTTGAGAAGCGCAGATAGCTCTCCTTGTAGAACCAGATGGTCAGCGGGTTCCAGTCAGTGACCAGGAACCACTGCCGGATGTCGAACTTGGTGTCGCAGACGAGCAGCGGCGTCTCGATGTACTTCTGCACCACCCACCTGCCCTTGGCGGGCGGCTGGTCTGCAGCCGCCAGCTCCAGGATCTCCTCCACGTGGCTCATGCACACTATGTCTGCAAGAGGCCGCCGCTCAGCCCCGAGCCCCAGCGTGCTGCCCATGGGCCCCCAGGGGCACGGCACAGGGGCCGCAGCCAGGGCAGCCCCCTTGCTCACCCCCCACAAGGCCACCCTGGGGCTTCAGAGAGGACGTGAGGTCAGGGAGGGCAGGGTTGCAGACAGAGGCCCCGTGAGGAGGCGGCAGCTGGCTGAGCCCTGGACCGGGTCAGCGGAGCGGGGCGCGGGGGGC
>SJYT01035106.1:93602-104144 GCA_006410635.1 Cephalophus harveyi | reverse complement strand
GTCGGGGGGCACCAGGGTAGGGGAAGGGGCTGGGGCACTGCCAGTGACCAGGCAGAACAGGCTGCATTCGGTTCTAACCAGCAGGGTCTGAGCAGCCTGTGGAGCGTCCCTGAGGGGGCACTGTGGCCACCACGAGAAAAGTCTGGGCTCAGGACAGAGCCAGGGGGGCCTGCCCCGGCACGGGGGTGCAGGCTGAGAGCTGGTGGAAGCCCGAGAAAGAGAAGGCGTCAGGATGGGAGATGTTCGGGACTGAATGTAGGAATGTCACACATTATTACTAATAAAGATTTTTAAAAATCACATAAGTAACTGCTTATGAATTTACAACAATGATAAAACTCAAATAACCCGAGGGGCAGATAGAATATGCAAACAAAAGGTAATATACACTTAGCTAGACATCAGGTAATGTCTTTTTTTTAGGAGAGAGAGGACATCCCATGACCTGAACAAGAGGATGCAGGCAAGGCGGTGCCGTGAAGGCATCTCCACAGCCTGAAGATTTCTAAGCTGCAAAGGACGTTCGGGAATAAATAAGCTCAGCATTTAACTCAGCACCCAGGGGAATAATCTTTCACAGGAAGATAGAAAAAATGCAACTGAAAGATGGTTCTTTGGGAGTGCTTATAAGATTAGAAAGTCACCTTCAAACTCTACTTTTAAATGAACCCACAGTACCATTATGGATAAAGAGGAGGACGCGGTCACAGCTCTGACACAGGAAGAAGTAAAAAGCTGGAGACAGGGGTCACCAGGGACAGGGCTCACGAGGGGCACAGGACGGGCACCTCCAGGGGTTTCACAACCACCCAAGGACCAGGCCCCCCAGATGCTGGACACAGGGATCCCCCTCTAGTCTAGCAGCGATGGAACGCTCTAATTAATCTTAATTACTTGGCAAAACAGAACAGAAGCTATGATGAGCAGGGTCTTGGGACACCTGCTACCCGGGACCCATGAGTCCGGCGCCCCCAGGGAGCCCAGCACCCAGCCCCCGCCCCCAGGCTGGCTGTCCACACAGGCACCCGGCTGTGACTCACCTCGGCCGCGGGACTTTGCCGCAGGCTTGATGATCCAGATGTTCCGAAGCCCGTCGATCTCGGTCTGAGGGTTCACAGAGGTGATTTTGTTCAGCAGAGCCTGGCACTGGGAAAAGTGATTTCTGGAACTGGGGATGAAGGCCTCGCCGCTACAAAGCAAGATCCAGAAAGCCCGTCAGGTCTTGAGGGCGGCTGCCCCAAGGAAAGGGTAGGGGGCGGCCTTGAAACGCGCCCCTGCCCACCCGAGGGCTGCCTGGGAACGTGGCCTGCGGGGAGGTGGGGACCGCCTACTCGAGGATCAGACTGCAGGGGCACCCCCGTGCGCTGTGCCTGGGCCCAGACAAGGTGCTGGGAGCCGAAAGCCAGGGTCCCTGTGCGGGGGACGCCCACATCAGGGTGGGCGTTTCAGGCCCGCATGGGGAAGCCAAGCTGCCCACGGCAGCGGGACCAGGGTCCAGCTTAGTGTCCCAGGGGCTTTACTGGCAGTCAGACTGGCTCTCGGCCGCGAGCTCACAGCAGCCACGGGACGGGCTCAGGAAGACACCTCAACAGGGGGATGAGGCCGGCGGACGGCATAGCGTCTGCGCGGGGTGAGTGCTTGCATCATGGACCGCCCCCCCCAACACCCGCCCCCGCGAGGATGGACTGCAGCCGAGGCTGCTGGGCTCCCGCCTCTGCGCCCCCGTGACGGCCCTGGCGTGGGGAAGGAACTTTCTGGGACACGCAGGTGTGTGCACAATGTTGTAGCCACCCTACAGGGGAGAGGAGGGCGACCGGGAGCGGGGAGCAATGCGGGCGTCCCCAGTAGTGCGCGAGAGGCCCAGGTTGCGGATGAGGAAGCAGGAGCCTCGCTGGGGCACGGGACGCGGGTGGCGGGTCGGATGGCGCCTCGCCTCCCTGGCTCCAACAGGACACACTGAAAGGGAGCGCTGGCCTGCCCTGGCGCTGCACACGCCCTGCCTGACCCCAGGGGGAAGACCGGGCCGGTGGAAGCAGGTGCGAGCCCCCTGTGGGCCTGAGCCCTCCCAGCCGGCAGCAGAGGGCAGGCCCGATGCTGGGTCAAACGAGGCAGGTGCCCCGGAGCCCCCTGTTGGCCGGGGCAGAGCCGCCCAGGGGCCCGGCGGCCGCTGGTCACGCGCGTGCGGACTCGACGTGGGCTCAGAAGGAAGGCGGGCTGCTCACGCCTCGAGAGGGTCCCACGGTCTCTCCCCAGAGCACCCCGAGCCTCAGCCTCTCGCCGTGGCCCCTGGGCAGAAGGGAGTTTGTGCATCACAGTAGGGAGACTGTCGCCTCCCCGCGAGGGCAGGGAGTGCGAGGAAGGGGGCGTCCAGCCCATGGTGGGAACCTGGCCAAGCTCTAGGCCCAGACACCCCAGTCACCAGAGAGCAAGCACCGTCCCTCAGATGCCGACGGTAAGAAAGGGCCCCGCACCTGCCCTTCTGGTCCTGACGACACGCACACCACGTGGGTGGACCTCACGTGGCCGCCTCAACGTGGAAGGAAAGGAGGCCTGAGCAGGCTGACCGCCCCGGGGTCCCTGACATGCTCCGCAGTCGGCAGGTGCCGCGCTCGGCGGAGGGTGTGGGGTCCGCTGCTGCCACCTTCTGGCTACTCCTGGGACTGCGGGCCAAGGGCGCAGGCCCGCAGAGAGAGCGGCCCTTTCTCACAGGTGCTCACGGCCAGGCAACGCAGATCCAGGTGCAATCACTTCCAGCCCCTCAAGAGGTTGCCCTGGAGACCACGGGTACTAGACCCCTCTGCCTCCTCCCGTGGGGATGCCTCCTAGCCTTGAACTTCATACCAGGGGCTGCCTTGCTCAATAGCATGATGTGAGAGCTACATGTGGTACTGCAGGCATCAGCAGCAAGTTCCTTACACTGTTGGTTCCTAGACAGCATATTAAAAAGCAGAGACATTACTTTGCCAACAAAGGTCCGTCTAGTCAAAGCTATGGTTTTTCCAGTAGTCATGTATGGATGTGAGAGTTGGACTATAAGGAAAGCTGAGCGCTGAAGGATTAATGCTTTCGAACTGTGGTGTTGGAGAAGACACTTGGGAGTCCCTTGGACTGCAAGGAGATCCAACCAGTCCATCCTAAAGGAAATCAGTCCTGAATATTCATTGGAAGGACTGATGCTGAAGCTGAAACTTCAATACTTTGGCCACCTGATGCGAAAAAGTGACTCATTGGAAAAGACCCTGATGCTGGGAAAGATTGAAGGCATGTGGAGAAGGGGACGACAGGGGATGAGATGGTTGGATGGCATCACTGACTTGATGGATATGAGTTTGAGCAAGCTCCAGGAGTTGACGATGGACAGGGAAGTCTGGCATGCTGAGGTCCATGGGGTCGCACAGAGTTGGACACGACTGAGTGACTGAACTGAACTGGTGGTTTCTAGGTTAGGAATGAAGTTTCTCCAAAGATGTGTTTTCATTTCCCTTTAGACAGATGCCCAAGCATAGCAGAGCTGTGTCACAGGGCATGTAGGCACCCAAAGGGGTAAGAAGCGCCCAAGGCTTTTCTAGACAGGCTGCACTGGTTTCCACTCCCCACTCCCCATCCCGCGGTGGATGAAGGCTCTAGTCACTGCGTATCTTGGCTGAACTTGCAGCCATTCTGGTTGGTGTACAGTGGCAGCTCTTGACCATGAATTCAGCGATGCTGTCTCTTTGCATGCTGATTGACAGTTTGGTGTCCTTTTCTGTGGCGTGTCCAGAGGGCCTGTTTTTCTTATCGATTTACGGGTATTCTTCGTGGTTGTTGCTGTTCAGTCGTTCAGTCGTGTCCGGCTGTTTGTGACCCCAGGGGCTGCAGCATGCCAGGCTTCCCTGTCCTTTACCACCTGCTCAAACTCATGTCCATTGAATAAGTGATGCCATCCAGCCATCTCATCCTCTGTCACCCCTTCCCCTCCTGCCCTCAGTCCTTCCCAGCATCAGGGGCTTTTCCAGTGAGTCGGCTCTTTGCATCAGGTGGCCAAAGTATTGAAGCTTCAGCTTCAGCATCTGTCTTTCCAATGAATATTCAGAGTTCCAATGAATATTCAGTCCATTCTTTAGGATGGACTGGTTGGATCTCCTTGCAGTCCAAGGGACTCTCAAGAGTCTTCCCCAACACCACAGTTCAAAAGCATCCATTCTTCGGGGCTCAAGCTTCTTGATTGTCCAGCTCTCACATGCATGCATGACTATGGGGAAAACCACAGCCTTGACCTGACAGACCTTTGTCGACAAAGCGATGTCTCTGCATGAGTGTTGCTTCCATGTCCTGGATCTGAGGCCTCTGTTGGACATATGTGTGGTAAATATGTTCCTCACTTTTGTGGCTTGTCTTTTCATTCTCTTTGTGGTGTTTTTTGATAAACCGAGTTCTTAATGTCAATAAACGACAATTTATCAACTTTTAAATTATGGTTAGTGCTTTTAGTGAACTACTTGAGAAATCTTTGCCTTCCTTGCAGTCATGAAGATATACTCCAATGTTTTGTTAATTTTTTAAACATTTATGTCACATCTCACATTAATTGTGCATATTTTGAGGCAGGATTCAAGGCCCTCTGTCTTTTCATAAGGATGTTAATTGCTCAGATACCATTTAAAGGAGAGACTGACCCTTGCTCACTGAACCCCAGTGGTACCTGGAACATAAGCGCTCAGATGTGCGAGGGGCTCTGTCGGGACTATCCAGTTACATCGGCCTGTTCACCTACCTTATCCCAACACCACATTGTCTGACTCGAGGATTTACAGCTGGTCTTCAAATATGGGGCCTAAGCCTCTAACTTTGTTTTTCTTGATCGCAGTGCTTTTGGCTTTTTGTGAATCGCCTATTCCTGTTGCTGTGCGGTCGCTCAGTCGTGTCTGACTCTCTGAGACCCCCTGGACTGTAGCCCGCCAGGCTTCTCTGCCCATGGGATTTTCCGGGGAAGAATGCTGGAGTGCAGTGCCACTTCTTACTCCACAGGAATCTTCCCGACCAGGGATGGGACCTCCCTCTCCTGCACTGGCAGGGAGATCCCTCACCGCTGAGCTACCAGGGCATTTCCAAATAAATTTCAGATTCAGCTTGTCAGCTCCTTCTATCCTTTCCCCCGGGGCAGGCGAAGCCCTGCATGGATTTTGATTGGGGTTACGAGTGTGTAGATTAGTTTTGGGCTTCCTTGGTGCCCAAACCTTATGAGGTGCAGCAAAAATAGTACCAACGGGAAAACATATAGCTATAAGGTTTACATTAAAATGGAGAAGGGAATGGCAACCCACTCCAGTACTCTTGCCTGGAGATTCCTATGGACAGAGGAGCCTGGCGGGGTACAGTCCATGGGGTCACAAAGAGTCAGACACGACTGAGCAACTAACACTTACACTAAAAAATGAGAAAAATCTCAAATCAATAATCTAACTTTACAATTTAAGAAACTAGCAAGGGAAAAAAAAAGCTAAATGCAAAGCTAGCGGGAAGAAGAAAATAATAAAGACTAGAGCAGAATCAACCAAAACAGAGAAACAACAGAGAAAGTGAACAGAACCAAAAGCTGGCTAGATCCACAAAGCAGATGAACTTTTAGCTAGGAGGACTAAGAGAAAAACAGAGAAAACTCAAATTACTAAAGTCAAAAATGATACTGGGGACATTACTATTGATTTTACAAAAATAAAAAAGATTATAAGAGAGTATTATGGACAGTTGTACTGGAACAAACTGGATAACCTGGATGAATTACACCAATTCTGAGAAACGCGAACCTGTCAAAACTAAACCATGTGGACACAGGAAACATGAAGGCCTGTCCTCACCCAGGGCCTCCCAGGCAGCGCCAGCAGGGAGTCCAGGCAGTAGAAGGCACTCAGTCATGTCCGACCCTTTTGGACCCTACACAGTCCATGGGATTCTCCAGGCCAGAATACTGGAGTGGGTAGCCTTTCCCTTCTCCAGGGGATCTTCCCAACCCAGGGATCAAACCCAGGTCTCCCACATTGCAGCTGGATTTTTTACCAGCTGAGCCACAAGGGAAGCCCAGTGGTAAATAACCCACCTGCAAATGCAGGAGACATAAGAGATGTGGGTTCGATCCCTGGGTCAGGAGGATCCCCTGGAGAAGACCATGGCAACCCACTCCAGTTTACTGGAGTGGGTAGCCTTTCCCTTCTCCAGGGGATCTTCCCAACCCAGGGATCAAACCCAGGTCTCCCACATTGCAGCTGGATTTTTTACCAGCTGAGCCACAAGGGAAGCCCAGTGGTAAATAACCCACCTGCAAATGCAGGAGACATAAGAGATGTGGGTTTGATCCCTGGGTCAGGAGGATCCCCTGGAGAAGACCATGGCAACCCACTCCAGTGTTCTTGCCTGGAGAACCCCATGGACAGAGGAGTCTGGTGAGCTACAGTCCGTGGGGTCACACAGAGTCGGACACGACTGAGCGACTAAGCACGCGTACCCACCCAGGGGGGTGAATCAGCAGCCAAAGCCCTCCCAGCGAAAGACGCTCTAGAGACGGCCGCTTCCCTGGTGAGGCCAGCCAAACGGCTAAAGGAGAGCTTCTACCAGTCCTTCTCAAACTTTCCCCAAACTCGAACAGCTAATAAGTAAACTCAGCAAAACAGCAGAATGTAAAGTCAACATACAAAAATCAGTTTCATTTCTTTTTTCTTTTTAATTCTGCGATTATCTGTTTTACATATTCTGTCACAGTATTCACTACATTCCAATCCAGATTGTGTTGATTCCTTTGATGGAATCACCTTATTGTGAAATATCCTCTTTATGTCTATTAATGTCTCAAATACAATCAGATATTTTAACTCAGCTCTCACAGTAACTCAGAGAACAAACAGGTAAAATGATCGGCAAGACTTTGGGTTTAAATAACTGACTTCACTGATATTTTTTAAGAACACGCTACCTAGCAATGCAGATACATATTCAACTGTGCATGAGACAGTTGCCAAAACAGATCAGGGCTAGTCCGGGTCAAAAGCAAGTTCCAGCAAAATTCATGTCTATTCTATACAAAAAAGAACCTTGATGCTTATCTCTTGCCTCACACAGAAATGAAGATCAATCACAAAAAGCTAAAAGTGAAAGGAAAAACAATAAAGTATGTATTGCTGACTACGCCAAAGCCGTGGACGGTGTGGACCACAACAAACTGTGGAAAATTCTTCAAGGGATGGGAATACCAGACCACCTCACCTGCCTCCTGAGGAATCTGTGTGCAGGTCAAGAAGCAACCATTAGAACTGGACATGGAACAATGGACTGGTTCCAAATTGGGAAAGGAGTACATCAAGGCTGTGTATTGTCACCCTGCTTATTTAACTTATGTGCAGAGTACACCATGAGAAACGCCGGGCTGGAAGAAGCACAAGCTGGAATCAAGATTGCCGGGAGAAATATCAATAACCTCAGATATGCANTGGTTCCAAATTGGGAAAGGAGTACATCAAGGCTGTGTATTGTCACCCTGCTTATTTAACTTATGTGCAGAGTACACCATGAGAAACGCCGGGCTGGAAGAAGCACAAGCTGGAATCAAGATTGCCGGGAGAAATATCAATAACCTCAGATATGCAGATGACACCACCCTTATGGCAGAAAGCAAAGAACTAAAGAGCCTTTTGATGAAAGAGGAGAATGAAAAAGTTGGCTTGAAACTCAACATTCAGAAAACTAAGATCATGGCATCCGGTCCCATCCCTTCATGGCAAATAGATGGGGAAACAATGGAAACAGTGACAGACTATTTTTTTGGGCTCCAAAGTCACTGCAGATGGTGACTGCAGCCATGAAATTAAAAGACGCTTACTCCTTGGAAGAAAAGTGATGACCAACCTAGATAGTATATTCAAATGCAGAGACATTACTTTGCCAACAAAGGTCCGTCTAGTCAAGGCTATGGCTTTTCCTGTGGTCATATATGGATGTGAGAGTTGGACTATAAAGAAAGCTGAGCGCTGAAGAATTGATGCTTTTGAACTGTGGTGTTGGAGAAGACTCTTGAGAGTCCCTTGGACTGCAAGGAGATCCAGCCAGTCCATTCTGAAGGAGATCAGCCCTAAATATTCACTGGAAAGACTGATGCTGAAGCTGAAGCTCCGATACTTTGGCCACCTCATGCAAAGAACAGACTCTTTTGAAAAGACCCTGATGGTGGGAAAGGTTGAGGGCAGGTGTAGAAGGGGACGACAGAGGATGAGATGGCTGGATGGCATCACCGACTCAACGGACATGAATCTGAGTGAGCTCCGGGAGGTGGTGATGGACGGGGGCACCTGGCGGGCTGCGGCCCACGGGGCTGCACAGAGTCAGACATGACTGAGCGACTGGCCTGGCCTGCTGGTTAGTCACTCAGTGTGTCCAAGTCTGCGACCCCGTGAACTGCAGCCCGCCAGGCCCCTCTGTGCATGGAATTCTCCAGGCAAGAATACTGGAGTGCATAGCCATTCCCTACTCCAGGGGATCCACCCTACTTAGGGATCAAACCTGGGTCTTCTGCACTGCAGGCAGATTCTTTACGATCTAAGGCACCAGGGAAGACCAAAGCACGTAGAAGAAATCATAAAGGAGCATCTTCATGGTGTGGAGGAGACACTGTTTGCCTAACCAGGACTCTAAAGGCCTTGCCATTATAGGGAAAAATTAACACTGGACCTCATCAAAAAATGCCATTAAGAGGTAAAAAGACACGTCACGCACTAGGAGAAGGCACACTTAGTCCACATCTCCAACAAAGGCGATAAATGTTTATAAACAGAGCACTCACTTCTTTCTCCTTGAGGATCAAAGATTAGAATAAGCACGTCACGAGAAAAGAGATCCAAATGGCCAATAAGCACACGAACCTGGGTTCACCAGTCACCAGAGAAGCGCAACGTGAGAGCACAGGAGACGACCGAGGAGGGAGACCAGAGTGTGATGGTGTGTCCGTGCCGTGGGGGGTGGGGGATGCACCCACACTGCCGCTGGCTTGTGGAGCTGCAGAACCAGTCTGGAAATTGTCTAAGCCTGGCGGTAACTGGTGTCTGACTGCCCCTCCGCAGCAGGAGCGAGCACCCTGCGGTCAGTGGGTGGGACGGGACTCGGCACCAACTATCCGGCAGGTAAACCTCACAGGTCTCGAGCTGGGCAAAGGTCACGTCTGCATGACCAGGTCTCGTGTTGAGCAGAAGTCACGTCTGCGTGACCCGGTCTCGTGTTGAGCAGAAGTCACGTCTGCGTGACCAGGTCTCGAGCTGGGCAGAAGTCACGTCTGCGTGACCAGGTCTCGTGTTGAGCAGAAGTCACGTCTGCGTGACCCCGTGGAGGTGCACTTCCACAGCGATGCTGGGGGGGGCACTGGGAATCGAAGGAGAGCCGTGGCCTCGCACACTTTCAACCAGCGGGACAAATACCGTTAGCACACGGCATGCCCTGTACTGTATTTATAGCCCATAGAAAAGAAAGAAAACACTTGACCCGAAAGAAGGGAAGGAGGACTAAAACAACAGAAATAGCCCTGGGACGGTGCGTGTGGGCTGCAGGCAGACCTTCCAGGACGAGGGGGCAGCTTTCCTGCCTCGTTCTCTTGGCCGACAGCTGCTCCCCAGGGGTGCTGGCCTGCCTCTGCCACAGCTCCCTTCTGTCAGCCGTTAAAACAGCTCGCGCCCCTGAGCAGCGGGTCCCCGGGTATCGAGCGGCAGTTGGAAGTCGTGGAGAGTCAGCAGGCCTGGGCCTAACAATGGCTGGCTAGTCCCGACCCCCAAGCCCAGCGGGCAGCCTGGCCATGAAGGGGCCCCCACGCTGCTGCAGGCGTGAGCGACGCCAAGGACGCGAAGGGTGTGGAAGGTGCTGGAGGCAGCCGCACCCCAACACCCAGAAAAGCATCCCAGATGCCCCAGAGGCCAGACCTCGCCAGATGCCCTGAAGTCCGCCCGGAGCCCCCGGGTGACCCTCGCATTGCCCCGCAGCCCGCCAACAGGCGCCTTACTGGACGAGCGAGTAGTACTGCTGGATCAGGTCGCCCCACTCGTCCTCCGTGAGGCCCCCGGCGCTGTCCTCGGTGAGGTCGATGTCCTCGTGCTCCAGCCGCCCCAGGTAGGCCTTGCACACCTTGCACGCGACATCCACGAACTGCCCCGACAGGCCCATGAGCCTCGGTCCTGCACTCTCGGGAACTGAAACCCAAGCAAGGCGCTGAGAGCCTCGACTTCCTCCCGCCCCCGTGGAGGCCGAAGCCCGGGCCACCACCCGCCCCTGCCACCCGCCCCCGTGAAACCTGGACCACCGCCCGCCCCCGTGGAGCCCAGGCCACCGCCTGCCCCCGTGGAGCCTGGGCTGCTGCCCCACGGAGTGGCACCCTAGGGGTGCCACTGGCAAAGGCCACCCCACCTGCTGTCTCTTATACACATCTAGATGTGTATAAGAGACAGGTGTGGACCACAACAAACTGTGGAAAATTCTTCAAGAGATGGGAATACCAGACCATCTTACCTGCCTCTTGAGAAACCTGTATACTGGTCA
>SJYT01035106.1:74398-93386 GCA_006410635.1 Cephalophus harveyi | reverse complement strand
ATGGTAAGGGGTCCCACGTCTCTGGGTAGTCACCCTGGATGCCACACCTGGGTCTGGGCAGGTAACCTTTCCCCTCTGGAAGCTGCCCTCCCACTGTGCTGTGCCCACCCCTCTCTGCCCCTCCCCCTCCAACTGGACTCCCAGCCCCTTGATGGAAGAGAAACCACACTTCTGATGAGCTTGCCACAAAACCTCTGCTTCTGAGCACACACTTGGTCCTCAGTGAACACAAATACCCCAACTTAAAAATGGAGGGAGGCTGAAAAAATTCTCACTGAAGAATACATACAGATGATGAATAAGTATATTGAAAGATGTTCACCACCATGTGTTGTCAGAGGAATGCAAGTTAAAACAATCAGACACCAGCCCACTCCAGTATTCTTGCCTGGAGAATCCCATGGACAGAGGAGCTTGGTGGGCTACAGTCCACGGGTCGCAAAGAGTCGGACACAACTGAGCTGCTTCACTCCACTACGCGCCCATCAGAACGGTCGCGATGCGGAACAGCGGCAGCGCCAGGTGCTGGTGAGCACGTGGGCAACGGGGACTCGCATCGTTGCAGGTGGGAACGCAAGATGCGGCAGCGACCACTTCGGAGCACAGTTTGGTGGTTGGTTTCTCACCAAACGAAGAAACACTCTTGCCATGTTATCCAGCTGTCGTGCTCCTTGGTATTAACCAAGTGAGTTGAAAACTTAGGGCTGCACAAAACTCTGCATGCAGCTTTAATCCCAACGGCCAAGACTCAGAAGCAACCAAGATGCCCTTGGATGCCCGTCATCAGTAGATGACTCGAGGAACAAACTGCCCATCCAGACTGGGGAATGCTATTCAGTGCTAAAGAGAAATGAGCTCCTGGGTCATGAAAAGACACGGAGGAACCTTAAACGCACGTTAGTAAGGAGAGAAGACTGAATTACATGTAGTTTATGATTCCAGCTCTGTGACATCTTGGAAAATGCAGAGCTGTGGCGGCAATAAAAGGTGTCAGGGGTGAAGGAGGAGTCAACAGCTGACCGTGGAGGACTTTTCATCGCTGTTTAGTTGCTCAGCCATGTCTGACTCTTTGCAACCCCATGGACTGTTGCGCACCAGGCCTCTCTGTCCATGGGCTTTCCCAGGCAAGAATACTGGAGTGGGTTACCACTCCAGTCGCTGTGTTTCCTTCTCCAGGGGATCTTCCTGACCCAGGCATGGAACCCATGTCTCCTGCGTTGGCAGGCAGATTCTTTACCACTGAGCAGATTTTTAGGGCAGTGAACTGCTCTGAACAATACTGTGTTGGTGGATATGTGTGATAGTACATTTGTTCAAACCAAGAGGAAGCCCTGGCGTAGACTGTGGACTCTGATGATGACGTGTCACTGTGGGTTCGTCAGTTACAAGGAATGTACTGTCTGGGGGGATGTTGATAGTGGGGGAGGCAGGGCAGAGGGTACATGTGCTATCTCTGGACCTCCTGCTCCCGTCTTGCTCTGAACCTAAAACTGTTCTATTCAAGTGAATAACAACCAAAAAAGACTTAAATTTGAGTCTTGTAGGCCTAATCCCACAGCGGGCCACACCTCCGACGCGAGCCAGGAATGGCATTCCGGTTGGATTCTGCGGGCGGAGACTGGGGGCGGGGCAGAGCCGCCGCCGCATCCCGGGAGCCCCGCCCACGGCCCCGCCCACGGCCCGCCGCCCCGCTCGCGCCGCGGTCGCGGGCCTCCTCCCGCCTGCTCCTCGGCTTGCTCCTGCTGCTCTGCTGGCTGACCACCCACTTCAGGATGCTGGCGGCCACCGTGCGCCGGAAGTCGTCTGCAAGGACACAAGGCCTCGCCCCCTCTGCCTGCGCTGGGGACGGGCCCTCGGCGCGCCAGCCACGCTCAGCCCCGACGTCCTGCTCGGGCGTGCAGGGCCGTGCTCCTGCCTCGTGGCCCTCTGCGGGGCCAAGCGCTCCCCACCCTCGCCCACACGGTCTGTCCCACCTCGTCCCCCAGCCTCTGCAGAGCGGACTCTCACAGCCGGGACCTCCCCCGCCGCCACGCGCCCACCTGCCCACGGGCCCAGAGGCAGAAGCGGGCACCCCCTTCGCTGCTGCTCTCCTGTGCCACCCGAGCCGTGGTCCGGGACACCCTCACCACCTCTGCCTGCCCCGCGTCCTCAGCCCTGCACAGGCGGATCCTTCCAGGAGCGCCCTCTGCGGACAGCAGCGGCACCCTCCCCCTCGCAAGAGGGGCCTCCCTGGAAGGTGGGTCCACAGCTCTAAGTGCAGGTGGCTCAGGGTCCCCGAAACTCAGGCTTGGGCCAGGGCTGGCTCTGGACGCCTGTCACCATGCAGGGGCAGCAGCAGCTGTTCCCCACCCAAGCCTCCAACAGCGCTCCTGCTAAGGGCGCCATGAAACCTCTGCTTCTGAGCTCAGACCACCTGGAGGTCTGTAAGATATACCCGCAGCTTCTCAAGCAAACCTGCTCCTTCCACACCTCAGGGGAGGACCCCTCAGCAGCTCCGGCCACCCTGGAGACACCCAGAAGCGGAGCGCCCCTCGCCCCCTTCCCGTCTGGATGCATGGGCAGCCCTGAGCCCAAGGCCCGCGGGCACTGCCTGCTGGGGCCAGGAGCTCCCCGCCTGCCGCCCTCGCGCCCCTCCTGGGTCTCTGCTCACACCTGCTCTCGCAAGGCCCCGCCCACAGTCCCCCACTGACCCTGCCCGGCCTGTACCCAGCCACTCACTCCTGAGGGCCGTCCTGGGGGCTGGGCGCAGGGCAGTGTGCTGGACAGCGGCCGCACCTCCACGGACCCCAGGTGGGTGCTCAGGAGACACCGGTGCCCCCGTGCAACCCCTGCCCGCCCCGTCCTCTCTCCCGTGCCCCTGGGCTGGCCCAACCAGGAAGCAGCCTTTGTCCCCAGCCCAGAGACAGAGCTGAGGGTTGGGAGGGAACCGGGCGGCCCACCTCCAGCCCTGAGGCCCGTCCTGCGGGCGGGGGCCAGGCCACAGAGAGGCCCCAGGCTGCCGGCCCCACTCACCCAGGAACTCTTGCTTCTCGCTCTCGGTGCAGAGGCTGTAGCAGCGCGGGAAGAAGGTGTCGGGGTTGGCCTGGACGTACCACGGCAGGCTCCGCATGCTCACACACAGCCCGATCTCCGGAGACAGCGGCACGTCAGGCCCGCAGGCTGCGCCAGGCCCGCTCGGCCAGTCTGAGAGCCCGTGGGCCTGGCCGGGTGGCGCCGGCTTCAGCGGGCACCTCGGGGAGCAGACCCTCCCTGGCCCCTGGCCCCTCCGCCCCCCAGCCAACTGGCCAAACACCCAGGTCACCCGGCGAGCTGGCCAGGGCCTCGGGCTCGCCCTGTCGTCAGCGGCGGCTGCAGCAGGCCCGAGGATGGACAGGGCCGTCTGGGAGCGCCCAGGGCAGAGGGTGCCGCACCCACCCCCCGTCCCTGCCTGCTCGGCCTCCAGCCGGGAGGGGCCGAGAAGGGAGCGCCCCGGTCTACAGTGTGCCCCCCAACACTGCGCCTGCCTGACGCCACACCCGTGGTTAGGCAGGCCCAGCCCGGCAGCCCGTCTAGGGAAACGGGCCCCTGCCCCGGAGCCCTGAGGCCATCACTGCCTGGGGTCTCTGCAGGGAGCCCAGGCCCACTGCGCCCCCGCAGGCAGCCCCCAGCCCAGAAGCACACCAGTGGCCTGAGGCCCGGTGAGGACGCCTGGGGGGAGCCCCGCGGGCAGCCAGGGGCCTCGTCCCACTCCCCGCGTCATCTCTGACTCTGGAGGGGACGGCCCCCCGGCTGCCGAGGGGCGCGTGCAGGCCTGTCTGTCCTGGCTGGCCCCACCCCAGCCTCTGCCTTCGGGGTACATGGGCCATGGCTGCCTGGGGTGGCTGGTGGCTGAAAGCGAGTGGGGGTGGGAAGTGGGTGGCAGTGCCCCCAGCAGCTGGAAGTCACAGCGCAGGGGAGGGTGGCCCACCCCGCCACCCCACCGACGCAGAGCCGCTCCAGGGCCCAGGGCCCAGGCCGGGCTGCGGGGGCAGCGGCCACTGGCCCTGTCTGGGGCCTGCCCTGCAGCCCAGAGGAGAGTGATTCTGTGGCCTTGGGCCCACGAGGGACACGTGGGAGACGCAGAGGCTCTGGGGAGGTTTGCGGGGAGCAGTGCCAAGCGTCTCTGGACACAGATGCCAGGCAGCCTCTGGCCAGGCCAGGAGCTTCCGGTCCTGGGGAGGAGCCCCGAGGTGACCGGCGCCCCCTGGGACTGTCCAGCTCTGGAGGCGCTGGCGTTTCAGCAGGCAGGGCGCTCCCCCTGCCCTGAGCCTGCCCAAGTCCCCCGCTCACCTTGGTGGTGAAGGACGCAGTCTTGCCATAGTGGTTCAGCATCTGGTCGCAGCTCAGGCTGTGATAGTCGATGGCGTCCCTTTTGATTGTCCAGAGGAAGTAGGGCGTTTCATTTTTTACCAACCTGGACTGGCAAGAAGAGACCTTTATCAGTACCCAGCATCCAAGGCTCACGTCCCTGAGGTGGGGCAGGCCCAGGGCGAAGGCTCGGGGTTCAGGTTGAGAAGCGTGGGTGGTTTCCATGCAGCGCCAGTCCTGACGGCAGCCTCGCACGTCCCTTGAGGGCCTCCCGCCGGCCGGCGTGGAGCCGCTGTGACCACACAGGGCTTCCCATGCGAGGGGACGGGGGGCTCGGACTCCGGGCGGCAGGGGCAGCAAGCGGGATCTATGCTGCCGGCCCGGCAGGTGCTCGCTCTGGGACACGGTGGCCGCAGCCCCAGGAGAGCCCCCTCTGCGGCCCCAGGAGAGCCCCCTCTGCGGCCCCAGGACGCGGGCTCCTCTGCTGAGCCATCGGAGCGCAAGGGCCCAGGCCCGCGGCTGAAGCAAGACCGGGAGTCCTTGGTGTCTGAGCTCTCCTGCTTGGTCAAAAATCCTAACCAAACAGAGATATGAGGAAGGGAAAAGATTCCCCACGATCCTGCCCCTGGACATGACCGGACCCCTTGGAGAAGACCCTCTGGGTCACGTCCGCAGACAGCATGTCAGGACCACCTGATGCCCGTGGCTCAGGTCAGCCCATCTTGAGCCCTGTGTTCCGGCAGGATGGCTCCTCCCGCATACCATCACACAGCGCTGCTGCCGGGGGTGGGCTGGGGCCGGGCCGGGGGCCCCAGTGGGGCCAGGCTGCCAACGCTTCCAAAGCTCCCCAGACCTGGGCCCCGGGACTCGGGCTCGAGCCCTTGGTCCTTCCTCCTGCTCTCAGAGGGATGTGGCAGCTCCTGCCGCCGCTTTCCCGAGTAAATCTCACCTGTTACAGGGCGTGATGAAGCATCACAGACGGATGTATAGAGAGCGTGGGGGCCACCCAGGCGCCCGAGCGGAGGCCCGCCTCCGGTCCAGAGCGAACACTCCTGCCCCCCAGGGTCCCCACACCCCCGACTCACAGCACCTCCCCAGCCTCATGGTCTACTTTTGCAGAAAGGAATCTGCGCCAGGAATAGGCATGATGCGCCCACCGGCCTGTCAGGCCCTTGCCCGTTTTCCATTTGATCAACATCCTCTTGNAGAGACAGCCACACCCCCGACCCACAGCACCTCCCCAGCCTCATGGTCTACTTTTGCAGAAAGGAATCCGCGCCAGGAATAGGCATGATGCGCCCACCGGCCTGTCAGGCCCTTGCCCGTTTTCCATTTGATCAACATCCTCTTGTGGTGGGCGGGCGCTTCACGTACTCTGAGCAGCAGAGTCACACGCCCTGCAAATTTCTCCCCGAGTGACTGGTCTTCATTCTGTTCACAGGGTTTTCTGGGGGCCAGCAGCTCTGCACGTCAGTGTGGTCGATGCGTCCCATTCTCACAGTGCACGCTTTCTGGCCTGGTTTTAACATTCTTTTCTCCCCTTAAGTCTCAGCGACCCTCCGTTACCTGCCAGCAGCCTCCCACAACCCCACGCAACTGCCTCCCTGTCCACTACCAGCTCTGCCCAGCCCATGACGGCTGACCTGCCGCCCTGCCAACATGGAGCCCTGGGAGCGCCGTCCTCGGCACAGCAGACTGCACCTCCACCATCGCTGCTCAGGGGCTGTGCAACCCCGACTCTCGGGGTCTCCACAGATGGCAGGCTCAGCTCGTCTGCTCACACGGGAGCACAGACACGGGGCACACGGGTAGGCCCACGTGGACGCACAGACGCGGGCACACAGGGGGGCACATGGGGAGGCCCACGTAGGCGCACAGGGCACGTGTACAAAGGCGTGCCCTCCAAGCTGGGTGTGACTGGGGCTTTGTCGCCGCCCCCGCCTCCCAGGGTGCGGCACAGAGGAGGAGGTAAACGTCTGGCCGAGGCTCCCCACGAGCCCACGGGGACCTACCATCACATCGTGGATGTCGTCTGCTTTCTCCAAAGCCACATCTTGATTCTCTTTGCCTTCAGCTCGTTTGTTTTCTGCAAACACAACATACAGGAAATCAAAGAGTCACTGACCACAGCCAGGCCCACCACTGGGCCCAGGGCATAGCATTGCCCCCATGGGTCCCATGAGGAGCCGGGCTCAGTCAGGCTTGGGCCGTGGTGCTCCCCCGAGTGTCCACTGAACGGACCTGGGCCGTGAACTGCGTGCAGGCTGGGTGGAGACCCTGGAGCCAAAAGGGTGCAGGCTCTGTGGGGCGGGGGCACAGGGTGGGGCACAGGCTCTCTCGGCTTGGGGAGGACCAGGCGGAGCAAGCGTGGCAGGGGGCCAAGCAGGGGCCAGGAGGGAGCTGGGCCCAGAAGAGGGCCTTCGAGGGCCAGGCCGCCGACGGACAGTGGACAACGTCCGGGCACGGGGAGGCCTGGACGTGGATGGGGAGACACCTGGAAGTGACCAGAACCAGGGTTTGAAAGGGCTCGTCGCCGCCTGGACGCCTGGGGCGGGGGCTGAGAGGCCAGCCCCTCCCCCGGGGAGAGCCACAGCGCAGGGCCCGCAGCTCCACATGGAACCCACGCACTCTGGGTCTCCGTGACAGACGCGCATTTCACGCAGAACACACACGCCGATACTCTACCCGGCACCCCTTCCCCGTCGCCATCGACGCTCGGCACGAGATTGGTCAGAAAGTGGAACTTCTTTTCCACCCAGCCCTTCCTCCGCAGGGCGGTCCGGATCACGGGGTAGTGTCCGCAGATGGAGAAGATCTTCTTTTCCTCAAATTGCAAGTGTATTTGAAATTAAAGAAGGGAAAACGAGCTAACCCTGTCCCTGTAAGAGGAGTCTGCAGTCAGGATGAGGGATGGTCCTGGTGGGAAGACGCTCCGTTCGGCTCTGAGAATCAGGGCGGCTGCCAGGGCGGGGCAGGAGGCCCGCGTCTGCTCTGTGTCCACGGCCCCGGGTGTGGGGGCCTGGCACACACAGGCCTCGCTCACACTCACCCGGAGGAGGCACAGGCAGGACCTTGGGGCTTCTGGAGGCTCAGACCTCAGCTCGGGGCAGTTCGAGGTCTGAAAGGCGGGCCTCGGGGCTGGCCCGGGACCTGTGCGCTATGGCTTTCTTTCCTGTGCAAAGGTGACTGGCCCGCACATTTGGGGACGAGGAGGTGCTTGAGCTTTGAGGAGGGGTCGGGGGGGCAGTCAGATGCCCGGGAGGGGCCAGAGGGGCGGTGCCCCCACCCAGGGCCAGCGCCAGGGACGGGGGACCCCGCCCACTACTGTGGGGATGAGCCAGCTGCCTGGGGCCAGGCAGAGGCAGACAGCCCTTTGCTTCCCAGCGGACAGTCGAGCAAGGAGAGGAACGGCCCAGCGGACAGTCGAGCAAGGAGAGGGACGGCCATGCTGGGGCTCGGGGCCCACGCTGCTGAGCACCCACCTGGACACATCTCGTGGGCAGCGGCGGGGATCAGGACTGTGGGCAGCAGTGAGCCTAGGGTCTCATGATCTTGTGAGAACAGGACGGGGCAGGAGCGGGAGGCGGCTCAGACTCACGAGTCCCTAATTAGGCTCTGAATTTGAAAGGCAGGTGACCCTGGATGGGCCTGGCCTAATCAGGGGTGCCCCTGAAAAGAGGGTCAGAAATGGAGAACAGCAGGGACGGCCTCTCCCCACTGCTGGTTCTGAAGGTGCCGCATGTTCTACAGCCTCAGGGAAATCAATCCTGCCGACAAGCTGAGAGAGCTCCGAGGGGTTCCTCCCACTGTGGGCCTCCAGATGCGACCCGCCAGCTCAGTGCCTCGACAGACGCTGAGCAGAGGGCCCGGCCTGGACCCTGGCCCACAGGAGCCAGGAGATAGCACGTGGGTGCGTCTAAGCAAAGGCCGTGGTGGTCCGTCACACAGCACTGGCGGGAGGACCAGGACCACCTGCCAAGGACGTGCGGGCTTGTGGCCAGATTCTGGCAGCCCAGCTCCAGCGCCCCCTCGGGGGACCACGGGGCTCCTTCTGCTCAGAACACGGTCCGGAGCCTGGCCTGCCCCGCCGCAGGGCGAGGGCCGTGCACCACGACAGGGGGCCAGCAGTGGTGGGGGTCACGACAGCAGCAGTCTCGGCGCCCACAGCTCCGGCAAGACCCCCTGCCCACACCCCCAGACTCTCTGCTGAGCTAGGGTCAGACTGAACGACTCCAGAAAACTGGACTGACTGTAACAAGCCAACAGAATGCGAGCCAGAAGGGAACACGGAGACTTCTAACACAAGAGGGAAAACGCAATTCTAAAAGGAGTCAGTCCACAAGGAGGCAGGAAAGGAGAGGAAAAACGAGCGGAGACCAAATGAATGAGACCCCTCGGGAATATGCAGCACTTTAATTAGGGACAAACACACAAAATGCTCCAGCGAAAAGGTAGAAGTGCCAGACTACATCTTTTTCTTACCTCAATCTATGCTGTTCACAAGAGAAAATCATAAGCACAGCCTACAGATAGGTAGAGAATAAAACGATCCAAGTGTGAAACAGAGTAGCCTTTGTGACAGACACACATCACTAAAGTAAAGAAAAGCACCGGACCATGCGAAGCAAACATTCCACTTGGCATAATACATTTGTCTGCACCCATTACCAGAGCTATAAATTACATACAGCAAAAACTGGGAGAAACACAAGCAGAGAATTCCACAATTACACCAGGAAATTTAACACGCTTCTCTCAGTAAATTGAGGAACACAGGGACAAAACAAAAACGAAAACAAACCCCTCAAGTCTGGAGGACTTGAAGAACGCAAATGAAAACCTCTTCCCTGATGACCGTGAACAGAGCACTCTACACCAACATCCATGTAAATTAACAAAATGCTGGGCAGAAAGCAGGTCTGAATACATTTCAACGGAAATATATTATACCGATTACATTCTCAACCACAGTTAATCAAACCAGAAATCAGTAACAAAAGAACCAGAAACAACCTTCTTTATTGTGGTCCAGTCGACTGCTTAGCCATGTCCGACTCTTTGCGACCCCAAGGACTGCAGCACGCCAGGCGCCTCTGTCCTCCACTACCTCCAAGAGCTTGCTCAAATTCAAGTCCATCGAGTCGGTGATGTTATCTAATCATCTCATCTTCTGTTGTCCCCTTCTCCTTTTGCCTTCAATCGTTCCCAGAATCAGGGTCTCTTCCAATGAGTCAGTTCTTCACATCAGGTGGCCAAAGTATTGGAGTTTCATCTTCAGCATCAGTCCTTCCAACAAATATTCAGGGTTGATTTCCTTTAGGATTGACTGGCTTGATCTCTGTGCTGTCCAAGTCTTCAAAAGCATCAGTTCTTTGGCACTCAGCCTTCTTTATGGTCCAGCTCTCACATCTGTACACGACTACTGGAAAAACTGTAGCTTTTACTATATGGACCTAATGTCTCTGCTTTTTAATACACTGTCTAGGTTTGTCAGAGCTTTCCTTCCAAGGAGCAAGTGTCTTTTCATTTCATGGCTGCAGTCACCATCTACAGTGATTTTGGAGCCCCCCAAAATAAAGTTTATCACTGTTTCCATTGTTTCCCCATCTACTTGCCGTGAAGTGATGGAACTGGATACCATGATCTTCATTTTCTGAATGTTGAGGTTTAAGCCAACTTTTTCACTCTCCTCTTTCACTTTCATAAAGAAGCTCTTCAGTTCCTCTTTGCTTTCGGCCATAAGGTGGTGTCATCTGCAAATCTGAGGCTATTGATATTTCTCCCAGCAATCTTGATTCCAGCTTGTGATTCATCCAGTCAGGCATTCTGCATGATGTACTCTGCATGTAAGTTAAGTAACCAGGGTGACAACATACAGCCTTGATGTACTCCTTCCCGATTTTGAACCAGTCCATTGTTTCATGTCCAGTTCTAACTTCTGCTTCTTGACCTGCATACAGGTTTCTCAGGAAGCAGGTAAGATGGTCTGGTATTTCCTTCTCTTTAAGAATTTTTCATTGCTTGCTGTGATTCACACAGTCAGAGGCTTATTATAGTCAATGAAGCAGAAGTAAATGTTTTTCTGGAATTTCCTTGCTTTCTCTATGATCCAGCAAATGGTGGAAATTTGATCTCTGGTTCCTCTCCCTTTTCTAAACCCAGCTTGTACATCTGGAAGTTCTCAGTTCACATATTGCTGAAGCCTAGTTGGAAGGATTTTGAGCATAACCTTGCTAGCATGTGAAATGAGTGCAACTGTGTAGTAGTTGGAGCATTCTTTGGCATTGCCCTTCTTTGGGACTGGAATGAAAACTGACCTTTTCCAGTCCTGTGGCCACTGCTGAGTTTTCCAAATTTGCTGATGCAATGATGCAATGAGTGCAGCACTTTCACAGCATCATCTTTCAGGATTTTAATAATATGCCAGTCTAGAAATTAAGAACTATACTTTTAAATAACCCACTATCAATGAAAATAGTACAAATTGTTAAATACTTTGAACTATAGCTCATCAAAAATACTACAAAATGAAATCTACTGAAATGCAACTAAAGCAGTACTTAGAGGGATATCTGTAGCCCTAAACGTTTATATGTTTTAAGGTCTCAAAAGAAAATCTGAAGTTAAATCTAAAGGTTAAATTCTATTTATTGGAAACCCCAGAAAGGATAGTGATAGGAAGCACAAAAGGTTCATCCATGGTTGCCAGGATTTGGGAATAAGTAGGGCAAGCGGCGGCTTCCGAGAGGGCGGCGGTGCTCTGCAGCAGCTGCGCGGGCCGACGCGGCCACGTGTGCCTCCTGCTCTGCACTTCTCTCCAGGCGCATCCGGCCCATCGCAGCCCCAGCTGCGCACTTGTGGCCTGCGCACGCTCAGGCGCGCGCTGTGCTCCGGAAGGAGGTCAAGGGCCCAGCGCGCTTCCACATGTCACCGTGCTGTCTCTTATACACATCTGGCGGGGCAGGAGGCCCGCGTCTGCTCTGTGTCCACGGCCCCGGGTGTGGGGGCCTGGCACACACAGGCCTCGCTCACACTCACCCGGAGGAGGCACAGGCAGGACCTTGGGGCTTCTGGAGGCTCAGACCTCAGCTCGGGGCAGTTCGAGGTCTGAAAGGCGGGCCTCGGGGCTGGCCCGGGACCTGTGCGCTATGGCTTTCTTTCCTGTGCAAAGGTGACTGGCCCGCACATTTGGGGACGAGGAGGTGCTTGAGCTTTGAGGAGGGGTCGGGGGGGGCAGTCAGATGCCCGGGAGGGGCCAGAGGGGCGGTGCCCCCACCCAGGGCCAGCGCCAGGGACGGGGGACCCCGCCCACTACTGTGGGGATGAGCCAGCTGCCTGGGGCCAGGCAGAGGCAGACAGCCCTTTGCTTCCCAGCGGACAGTCGAGCAAGGAGAGGAACGGCCCAGCGGACAGTCGAGCAAGGAGAGGGACGGCCATGCTGGGGCTCGGGGCCCACGCTGCTGAGCACCCACCTGGACACATCTCGTGGGCAGCGGCGGGGATCAGGACTGTGGGCAGCAGTGAGCCTAGGGTCTCATGATCTTGTGAGAACAGGACGGGGCAGGAGCGGGAGGCGGCTCAGACTCACGAGTCCCTAATTAGGCTCTGAATTTGAAAGGCAGGTGACCCTGGATGGGCCTGGCCTAATCAGGGGTGCCCCTGAAAAGAGGGTCAGAAATGGAGAACAGCAGGGACGGCCTCTCCCCACTGCTGGTTCTGAAGGTGCCGCATGTTCTACAGCCTCAGGGAAATCAATCCTGCCGACAAGCTGAGAGAGCTCCGAGGGGTTCCTCCCACTGTGGGCCTCCAGATGCGACCCGCCAGCTCAGTGCCTCGACAGACGCTGAGCAGAGGGCCCGGCCTGGACCCTGGCCCACAGGAGCCAGGAGATAGCACGTGGGTGCGTCTAAGCAAAGGCCGTGGTGGTCCGTCACACAGCACTGGCGGGAGGACCAGGACCACCTGCCAAGGACGTGCGGGCTTGTGGCCAGATTCTGGCAGCCCAGCTCCAGCGCCCCCTCGGGGGACCACGGGGCTCCTTCTGCTCAGAACACGGTCCGGAGCCTGGCCTGCCCCGCCGCAGGGCGAGGGCCGTGCACCACGACAGGGGGCCAGCAGTGGTGGGGGTCACGACAGCAGCAGTCTCGGCGCCCACAGCTCCGGCAAGACCCCCTGCCCACACCCCCAGACTCTCTGCTGAGCTAGGGTCAGACTGAACGACTCCAGAAAACTGGACTGACTGTAACAAGCCAACAGAATGCGAGCCAGAAGGGAACACGGAGACTTCTAACACAAGAGGGAAAACGCAATTCTAAAAGGAGTCAGTCCACAAGGAGGCAGGAAAGGAGAGGAAAAACGAGCGGAGACCAAATGAATGAGACCCCTCGGGAATATGCAGCACTTTAATTAGGGACAAACACACAAAATGCTCCAGCGAAAAGGTAGAAGTGCCAGACTACATCTTTTTCTTACCTCAATCTATGCTGTTCACAAGAGAAAATCATAAGCACAGCCTACAGATAGGTAGAGAATAAAACGATCCAAGTGTGAAACAGAGTAGCCTTTGTGACAGACACACATCACTAAAGTAAAGAAAAGCACCGGACCATGCGAAGCAAACATTCCACTTGGCATAATACATTTGTCTGCACCCATTACCAGAGCTATAAATTACATACAGCAAAAACTGGGAGAAACACAAGCAGAGAATTCCACAATTACACCAGGAAATTTAACACGCTTCTCTCAGTAAATTGAGGAACACAGGGACAAAACAAAAACGAAAACAAACCCCTCAAGTCTGGAGGACTTGAAGAACGCAAATGAAAACCTCTTCCCTGATGACCGTGAACAGAGCACTCTACACCAACATCCATGTAAATTAACAAAATGCTGGGCAGAAAGCAGGTCTGAATACATTTCAACGGAAATATATTATACCGATTACATTCTCAACCACAGTTAATCAAACCAGAAATCAGTAACAAAAGAACCAGAAACAACCTTCTTTATTGTGGTCCAGTCGACTGCTTAGCCATGTCCGACTCTTTGCGACCCCAAGGACTGCAGCACGCCAGGCGCCTCTGTCCTCCACTACCTCCAAGAGCTTGCTCAAATTCAAGTCCATCGAGTCGGTGATGTTATCTAATCATCTCATCTTCTGTTGTCCCCTTCTCCTTTTGCCTTCAATCGTTCCCAGAATCAGGGTCTCTTCCAATGAGTCAGTTCTTCACATCAGGTGGCCAAAGTATTGGAGTTTCATCTTCAGCATCAGTCCTTCCAACAAATATTCAGGGTTGATTTCCTTTAGGATTGACTGGCTTGATCTCTGTGCTGTCCAAGTCTTCAAAAGCATCAGTTCTTTGGCACTCAGCCTTCTTTATGGTCCAGCTCTCACATCTGTACACGACTACTGGAAAAACTGTAGCTTTTACTATATGGACCTTTGTCGGCAAAGTAATGTCTCTGCTTTTTAATACACTGTCTAGGTTTGTCAGAGCTTTCCTTCCAAGGAGCAAGTGTCTTTTCATTTCATGGCTGCAGTCACCATCTACAGTGATTTTGGAGCCCCCCAAAATAAAGTTTATCACTGTTTCCATTGTTTCCCCATCTACTTGCCGTGAAGTGATGGAACTGGATACCATGATCTTCATTTTCTGAATGTTGAGGTTTAAGCCAACTTTTTCACTCTCCTCTTTCACTTTCATAAAGAAGCTCTTCAGTTCCTCTTTGCTTTCGGCCATAAGGTGGTGTCATCTGCAAATCTGAGGCTATTGATATTTCTCCCAGCAATCTTGATTCCAGCTTGTGATTCATCCAGTCAGGCATTCTGCATGATGTACTCTGCATGTAAGTTAAGTAACCAGGGTGACAACATACAGCCTTGATGTACTCCTTCCCGATTTTGAACCAGTCCATTGTTTCATGTCCAGTTCTAACTTCTGCTTCTTGACCTGCATACAGGTTTCTCAGGAAGCAGGTAAGATGGTCTGGTATTTCCTTCTCTTTAAGAATTTTTCATTGCTTGCTGTGATTCACACAGTCAGAGGCTTATTATAGTCAATGAAGCAGAAGTAAATGTTTTTCTGGAATTTCCTTGCTTTCTCTATGATCCAGCAAATGGTGGAAATTTGATCTCTGGTTCCTCTCCCTTTTCTAAACCCAGCTTGTACATCTGGAAGTTCTCAGTTCACATATTGCTGAAGCCTAGTTGGAAGGATTTTGAGCATAACCTTGCTAGCATGTGAAATGAGTGCAACTGTGTAGTAGTTGGAGCATTCTTTGGCATTGCCCTTCTTTGGGACTGGAATGAAAACTGACCTTTTCCAGTCCTGTGGCCACTGCTGAGTTTTCCAAATTTGCTGATGCAATGATGCAATGAGTGCAGCACTTTCACAGCATCATCTTTCAGGATTTTAATAATATGCCAGTCTAGAAATTAAGAACTATACTTTTAAATAACCCACTATCAATGAAAATAGTACAAATTGTTAAATACTTTGAACTATAGCTCATCAAAAATACTACAAAATGAAATCTACTGAAATGCAGCTAAAGCAGTACTTAGAGGGATATCTGTAGCCCTAAACGTTTATATGTTTTAAGGTCTCAAAAGAAAATCTGAAGTTAAATCTAAAGGTTAAATTCTATTTATTGGAAACCCCAGAAAGGATAGTGATAGGAAGCACAAAAGGTTCATCCGTGGTTGCCAGGATTTGGGAATAAGTAGGGCAAGCGGCGGCTTCCGAGAGGGCGGCGGTGCTCTGCAGCAGCTGCGCGGGCCGACGCGGCCACGTGTGCCTCCTGCTCTGCACTTCTCTCCAGGCGCATCCGGCCCATCGCAGCCCCAGCTGCGCACTTGTGGCCTGCGCACGCTCAGGCGCGCGCTGTGCTCCGGAAGGAGGTCAAGGGCCCAGCGCGCTTCCACATGTCACCGTGTGTGAGATTCCTCGTGCTTCCCCACCGTCCTGGCCTGAGCGCGGTGCACGCACGAGAAAGAAGAGAATCGCCTTCTCAGAGGGGAAGCTGTGGAACCATCTGAAGAATGCTTGCCCTTCCTTCAGTTCAGTTCCATTCAGTCGCTCAGTCGTGTCCGACTCTTTGTGACCCCGTGAATCGCAGCACGCCAGGCCTCCCTGTCCATCACCATCTCCCGGAGTCCACTATTCCCCCACAAACGCTCCCATTCTGACGAAAGGTGGGCCTCTCCTTGGGGACGTGGGTGGGTGTCCCGGGGCCCCATACGAGCACCAGAACTCCTCTCACCCACAAGCGTTCTCAGCACGCCACTCAGGGGCCTGGGCGGAGGGTGGGAGGGCTTCGTGTGTCACTAGGAGTCTGTCCCTTGTCTGATGCGTGTGTCCACAGCTGCAGTCACATGAGGGGACACAGTGGCCACGTGGTTGCAGGAGAGATTTTTACTGTGTATGTGTCTACACTTTTTGCATTTCAAAAGTATCACTTAGTTCAAAAGTAAGGGTGTAACATAAAGTAACTCTGGCACAAGCCTCACGCTGGGGCCAGGACTGGGGGCAAACCTCAGCGGCAGGGCGCATCACAGGCTACAGACTCATTCTACAAACTCCAAAATGAATTCCATTCTTAAAAAGAACCCGTCCCACGGAGCCCCGGAGAGTATTTACCTTGATTGCCTTCTCTGTTAGTTGCTTTGCTATTTTGAATCTGTCTAATTTGGGGGAAGAAACCAAGTCTTGGGAAACGCCTCGTTTTAATTCTGTAAAAGAAAAACCACACATGAAGGCGAAGGCGAGACGGAAGCAGCTATGTGCAGACTCGGGAGGCAGCAGCCTAACCCTGCGCCCAGCCCCCAGGGCCCCAGCCAGCCCGCAGAGAAGCTCCATCCACTCCCAGCTGTGCCTGTGCTTAATAATGAAGCTTCAGACACGGAGAAACACAAGTGGACAGACATCTAAAAAAAAAGACAGAAAATTCAAATTCATATTGAGATGCTTCAGCGAACCATTTGTCTCAGTAAAGGAAGGGCTGCCCACGAGGCGCTAGAAGTAAAAAACCCGCTTGCTAGTGCAGGAGTTGCGAGACAAGAGTTCGAGCCCTGGGTCAGGAGGATCTGCTGGAAGAAGGCGTGGCAGCCCAGGCCAGCATTCTTGCCTGGAGGATCCCATGGACAGAGGAGCCTGGTGAGCTACAGTCCATAGAGATGCAAAGAGTCAGACAGGACTGAAGTGACTTAGCACATGCTCAGAAAAGGAAAGCATAAACAAGAATCATTAAAATGTAGCAGCTTTGAATCAATCAGCCCCAAATGACACCCCGAAATCAAATCCACGGCTGAGGACACACTGTCTCTTCACACATCTCTTCCAACACAGATCACATACTGGGTCACAGGGCCTCCGCAAACTTCAGTGGATCAAAATGATACAGATTAAATTCTTTACCACTGAAGGAAACTAGAAATTAACAACAAAATGGTAACTAGAAATTTTTCTAAACGTTCAAAAATTCAGTTCAGTTCAGGCGCTCAGTTGTATCTGACTCTGCAACCCCATGGACCGCAGCACACCAGGCCTCCCTGTCCATCACCACCTTCAGGAGTTTACTCAAACTCATGTCCATTGAGTCGGTGATGCCATCCAGCCATCTCATCCTCGGTCGTCCCCTTCTCCTCCTGCCTTCAATCTTTCCCAGCATCAGGGTCTCTTCCAGTGAGTCAGCTCTTCGCATCAGGTGGCCAAAGTATTGGAGTTTCAACTTCAGCATCAGTCCTTCCAGTGAGTATTCAGGACTGATTTCCTTTCGGATGAACTGGTTGGATCTCCTTGCAGTCCAAGGGACTCTCAAGGGCCTTCTCCAACACCACAGTTCAAAAGCATCAATTCTTCGGCACTCAGCTTTCTTTATAGTCCAACTCTCACATCCACCGTGATTACTGGAAAAACCATGCATTTGACTAGACGGACCTTTGTCGGCAAAGTAATGTCTCTGCTTTTTAATATGCTGTCTATCCCTGGTGGCTCAGAGGTTAAAGCGTCTGCCTCCAATGCGGGAGACCTGGGTTCGATCCCTGGGTCGGGAAGATCCCCTGGAGAAGGAAATGGCAATCCACTCCAGTATTCTTGCCTGGAGAATCCCATGGACAGAGAAGCCTAGTAGTTTACAGTCCACGGGGTCGCAAAGAGTCGGACACGACTGAGCGACTTCACCTCACCTCATGTTGGTCATAGCTTTTCTTGCAAGGAGTAAGCGTCTTTTAATTTCATGGCTGCAGTCACCATCTGCAGCGATTATGGAGCCCCCAAATTAAGCAGCACACTTTAAAAATAAACCATGGCTCAAAGGAGAAATCAAGTGGAAATGATGAGAACTGTACGGTAATGGAAGTATGGCCACCAAAGCATTAGAATACAAACAGAATTATGATTAGAGTTCTAAGAATACAAAGGTTGCTAATATCTGAAAATCCATAACATAATCCATTGATACAGTAAATAAAAATAGGCAGAAGAAAACATGATTAAATGCAATAACTTGATTTTAAAACTCTCAGTAAACTGGGAATAAAAGGGAACTTCCTTTCAAACTTATAGCAGCAAGAATTTATAGGTGTTTAACTCATAATTTTTGTGAATGACAACTTAAAACATACTAACCAATATTAACCAATGAGGCTTAGAGGAAGTTATCCTGGTGAACCTGGATCCATTTAGGACTTCTGTTATAGAAATATAAATTCAGTTCTAAAATGAAAATTAGTATTTTGAATAAATTTGCCAAATAAAATTTGACAGCTGAAGAAATATGGAAAAGTAAATCCTGGCTTTTTTTTTTTTTTTTAAAAACTTATAGCAACATCATACTTCATGATGAAACACTGAACACTTTCCTCTGGAGTTCAGAAATAAAAAAAGATGTCCACTATATCACATCTACTCAACATTATACTCAAAGTGCTAGCCCATGCAATAGTGCAAGAAAAAGATAAATCCTGGCTTTTTTTTTTTTTAAAAAAAAACTTATAGCAACATCATACTTCATGATGAAACACTGAACACTTTCCTCTGGAGTTCAGAAATAAAAAAAGATGTCCACTATATCACATCTACTCAACATTATACTCAAAGTGCTAGCCCATGCAATAGAGCAAGAAAAAGAAATAAGAGGTATAAAGACTGAAAAGATCTGCAGGTGATGACTGTGTATGTAACACATTTAATTGTTAGAATTAGTGAGTATATTTACTAAGGTCTCCAACCACCAAGGCAGGGAAATGAACGCAACTGTATTTGTATCACCATCACTTCACGGGAAATCGATGGGGAAACAGTGGAAACACTGGCAGACTTTATTTTTTGGGGCTCCAAAACCACTGCAGATGGTGACTGCAGCCATGAAATTAAAAGACGCTTCCTCCTTGGAAGGAAAGTTATGTCCAACCTAGATAGCATTTTCAAAAGCAGAGACATTACTTTGCTGACTAAGGTCCGTCTAGTCAAGGCTATGGTTTTTCCTGTGGTCATGTATGGATGTGAGAGTTGGACTGTGAAGAAGGCTGAGCGCCGAAGAATTGATGCTTTTGAACTGTGGTGTTGGAGAAGACTCTTGAGAGTCCCTTGGACTGCAAGGAGATCCAACCAGTCCATTCTGAAGGAGATCAGCCCTAGGATTTCTTTGGAAGGAATGA
>SJYT01035106.1:0-50225 GCA_006410635.1 Cephalophus harveyi | reverse complement strand
CCTAGATAGTATTTTCAAAAGCAGAGACATTACTTTGCCGACTAAGGTCCGTCTAGTCAAGGCTATGGTTTTTCCTGTGGTCATGTATGGATGTGAGAGTTGGACTGTGAAGAAGGCTGAGCACCGAAGAATTGATGCTTTTGACTGTGGTGTTGGAGAAGACTCTTGAGAGTCCCTTGGACTGCAAGGAGATCCAACCAGTCCATTCTGAAGGAGATCAACCCTGGGATTTCTTTGGAAGGAATAATGATAAAGCTGAAACTCCAATACTTTGGCCACCTCATGAGAAGAGTTGACTCATTGGAAAAGACTGGGAGGGATTGGGGGCAGGAGGAGAAGGGGCAACCGAGGATGAGATGGCTGGATGGCATCACTGACTCGATGGACGTGAGTCTGAGTGAACTCCGGGAGATGGTGATAAACAGGGAGGCCTGGTGTGCTGTGATTCATGGGGTCGCAAAGGGTCAGACGCGACTGAGAGACTGAACTGAACTGATTTAAAACTTTATTTTCTTTTTATTTTTGTGCTTTACATTGTTGTGGTGGTTTTTGCCATACAACAATGTGTTCATCCATAAGTATGCATATGTCCCCTCCTCTTAAATGTCCCTCACCTCCCCTACCCCATCCCATCCCATCCCTCTAGCTTGTCACAGAGTAGCAGGTTGAGCTCCCTGTTATACAGCAACTTCCCACTTTCTATTTACATATGATAATATATATATATTTTACATATGGTAATATACATGTTTCAAAGCTACTTTCTCAACTCGTTCCACCCTCTCTTTCCCTTGCTGTGTCCACAAGTCTGTTCTCTATGTCTGTGTCTCTAATATTACATATAATGCTTTCTAGCTGCAAAATCTAGCATATCACACAAAAGTCCAAAACCAATTTAATGAATATCTTTATTGTGTTTATATTTAGCCCAATGTGACATATTTTTAAAATGTGGAACTTCTTAAAATATGTTTATTATCCAAAAATAAATAAAAGCTTGCTTTATATCAAATAAAGATGATAGAAAGAAAGGACCTATATTAAGAGTATGCTGTGTTCTAAACTGTTCTTGACATATTGAGCTTAGGCATCATTTTTAGCAAAGTCATTTATGAGTAACTAAATAAAAAGTTAAAGTGCTTTTTAGAATTTTAAGAACTGTTCAAATCCAGATCTTAATAACGGCTACAGTTAACTATTGTCCTAGCCTCTAATTTTTGCCAAAGATAAAATATCTACTATAATTCTGGCATATTTATTTTTTCAAACACCAAATATGCAAACACATCTGCATCCATTGGGAAGATCAGTTCAGTTCAGTCACTCAGGGTGTCCAACTCTTTGTGATCCCATGGACTGCAGCATGACAGGCTTGTTAGTCCATCACCAACTCCCAGAGTTTGCACAAACTCATGTCCATTGAGTTGGTGATGCCATCCAACCATCTCATTCTCTGTCATCCCCTTCTCCTTCCGCTTTTAATTATTCCCAGAGTCAGTGTCTTTTCCAATGAGTCAGTTCTTCGCATTAGTTGACCAAAGTATTGAAGTTTCAGCTTCAGCATCAGTCCTTCCAATGAACACCCAGGACTGATCTCCTTTAGGATGGACTGGTTGGATCTCCTTGCAGTCCGAGGGACTCTCAAGAGTCTTCTCCAACACCACAGTTCAAAAGCATAAATTCTTCTGTGCTCAGCTTTCTTTATAGTTCAACTCTCACATCCATACATGACTACTGGAAAAACTATAGCTTTGAGTAGATGATTGATATTTCTCCCAGGAATCTTGATTCCAGCTTTTGATTCATCCAGCCCCACATTTCTAGTGTTGTACTCTGCATATAAGTTAAATAAGCAGGGTGATAATATATAGCCTTGACATACTCCATTCCCAATTTTTAACCAGTCCATTGTTCTATATCCAGTTCTAACTGTTGCTTCTTGTCCTGCATACATTTTTCTCAGGAGACAGGTAAGGTGGTCTGGTATGTCCTTCTTTTTAAGAATTTTCCATGGTTTGCTGTGATCCACACAGTCAAACGCATGAGCTTGTTGTAAAATGTATCTTTGTAACTTATTTTATACCAATTGTTTGCACTTTTTATTCTCCACTCCACTCTTATACTTCCCGTCCCCCCATTACTTCTCCCTACTAGTAACCACTAGTTTGTTCTCTATATGCATCAGTCCTCTTCTTTTTTGTTATATTCACTAGTTTGTTGTATTTTTTAGAGTCCACATGTAAGTGATATCATACAGTATTTGCCTTTCTCTGTCTGATTTATTTCATTTAGCATATTGGCTTCCAAGTCCATTCTTGTTCCTGCAAATGGCAAAATTCTATTTTTTTTTTTTAAGACTGAGAAGAATTCATTGTACCCATACATATCACATCTTTAGCCATTTTTCTGTTGATGGACACAATTTGCTTTCATATCTTGACAACTGTAAATAATACTGCTATGAGGTTAGTTGTTTGTCAGTTGCTTCATTTGCTATTATTTTCTCCCATTCTCAAGGCTGTCTTTTCAGCATGCTTATAGTTTCCTTTATTATGCAGAAGCTTTTAAGTTTAACTAGATCCCATTTGTTTATTTTTGCTTTTATTTCCAATATTCTGGGAAGTGGGTCATAGAGGATCCTGCTGTGATGTATGTCGGAGAGTGTTTTGCCTATCTTCTCCTCTAGGAGTTTTATAGTTTCTGGTCTTATGTTTATATCTTTAATCCATTTTGAATTTATTTTTGTGTATGGTGTCAGAAAGTGATCTAGTTTCATTCTTCTACAAGTGGTTGACCAGTTTTCCCAGCACCTTTCAGGATGGGGAACACGTGTATACCTGTGGTGGATTCATGCTGATGTATGGCAAAACCAATACAATATTGTAAAGTAACTAACCTCCAATTATAATAAAAAAATTTATATTAAAAAAGGAAAAAATACTGCTATGAGCATGGGGTGTATATATTTTTTTCAAATTATCTTTTTGTTTATATTTAAATATATACCTGGGAGTGAAATCACTGTGTCATGTGGTATTTTTAATTTTGGCTTTTTTAGAAACTGCCATACTATTGGATATTTTTCACAGTGACTACACCGATTTACATTCCCATCAACAGTACAGGTTTCCTTCTCTCCACATACCCATCAGCATGTATTATTTGTGTTCTCTTTGATGATAACCATTCTGACAGGTATGAAGTGACAGCTCATTGTGGTTTTGATCTGCATTCCCCTGACTATTAAAAATGTTGAGCACCTTTTCATGTGCCTGTTGGCATCTTTATTTCCCTTGGAAAAATGTCAGTTTGGCTCTTCTGCCCATTTTTAAAGTTAAATTGTTTGCTGGTTTGTTTATGTTGATTTTTATGAGCTGTTTACATATGTCAGATAAGAATTCTTTATTGATAGTATCATTTACAAATATTTGCTCCTATTCAATAGTTTGTCTTTTCATTGTGTCAATCGTTTCCTTTCCGTAGAAAAACTTTTAAGTTCAATTAGGCTTCATTTGTTTACTTTCGCTTTTATTTCCTATACATTAGGAGATAGATCCAACAAAACTTTGGTACAATGTATGTCACAGTGTTCTGTCTGTGTTTCCCTCTAGGAATTTTATAGTATTGTTCTTATAGGTAGGTCATTTTGAGTTTATTTTTGTGTATGGTGTTAGAGAATATTCTAAAGTTATTCTTTTACATGTAACTGTCTTATGTTCCCAGCACCACTTATTGAAGAGACTATCTTTTATTCATTTTATACCCTTGCGTCTTTAATGATCCCTTTCTAGTAATCCACTAAGTATCTCTATGTTAACTAAGAACTGAAATGAAAAAGATATCTAAAAGTTTAATCAGATATATGTAATTGTTACAGAGAAATCTTGGTACAAAGTATTATACTTTATTAAACAAGAAAACTCTGCATGTATCAGAAGTAAATGAGAATGAAACAAAACACAAAGAACATAATCTTCTGCATTGTTGAAGTTTTTTATTCTAATTATATCTAGAATATCCAACAGAAAGAACCTAATTTTACCTGGTTAAAAAATCTAAAGTGATTTCAAGATTCATTTTTGTTTTTTACTAGGATAAGAAATCATCTAAAGACTGACTAATTACATTATTTTTTTCATTAGGAATACATTAACAGGAGCTACCCTAGGATATGGCTAAAACTTCTAGAAATTCTTCACTCCACCTTTTATCTTTTCATAAAGAATCTGAGGTAAGTAAGTATGTGAGATATAAGAAAATGACTTAGTATATCAATTCTACATAATGAAAATAAAATTTGAGGAACAGTAATAAATCTGGAGTTGCTCTGAGTTACAAATTTGTCCTTTGTCTGAGAGAACTTGTTTGACAGATCTTGTCACAGCTGGTTCCATCCACACATCAC
Organism: Cephalophus harveyi; assembly: GCA_006410635.1. Taxonomy (NCBI): domain Eukaryota; kingdom Metazoa; phylum Chordata; class Mammalia; order Artiodactyla; family Bovidae; genus Cephalophus; species Cephalophus harveyi. The sequence goes on along the minus strand of SJYT01035106.1, from coordinate 45,820 downwards.
TCTCTGGGATCTGAATATACCTGCCAGGAATGAGAAATTTTTAGAAGTGATGGGAGTGACTGTGTTGCTTCTTCATGGGTTTAGAAATAAACAATTAATAGTAAGAAGGTACCTATATTAGCCCATATCAACAATTAAAAAAAAGATTTTAAGAAGAAAAACTACACTAACTATAGTTTCCCCAAATATATTAGAGTGTACTAGTTGTCCATAATATAATGTGTAGCACAAAAATTATATATATAAAAAAAAACTATTTAAATAGGGCCTGCTTTAAAATTTCTAGAGGTAATAAACTCAACTAAGGCAACAATAGCTATAATTAATTGTGTGTCTATCACATATTAGTAAATGTGAAATATTTAAAATGTTTTCTTTAATATAGGTAAATATTTTATTCCCACTTTAAAGACGAGGAAAATGATGCTCAAAGTGTTTGTGACTTGTTCAAAGCCAGAGGCTGCACAAGACAAAACCCAGTACTTGGATTCTGATAGCACTTCAAATTCTAGGCTCAACAAACTCTAAGATCATTTCTCAGCAATAGTCAAGGGACAGAATAAGAACATCTTAAGATTTTTAACACCTAAAATGTTTACTGTTTTTGTAAATCTTTTCAAAGTAGTAATAGGCAACAAAGCTATAGTAGTTTTCTATTGTCTCTAGGAAATTCATTCAAATGTAATGGATTAAAACACAAATTTATTATCTTATAATAAGATAGGTCAGAATTTTGATGTAGCTAAACTCAAAGTGTTAGCTAGGTTCCCCACTTTGTTTCAAGCAGTTAACAAGAATCAATTTATTTAGTTCATGCCCTCCTCTGACACACACACACACATACACACAAGCCTCATAGTTTCCCAATGCCTATTTCAGAGAAAATAAAACCAAGGCAAAGTGTGGTTAGTAGCTTGTCTAAGGTCATTTAGTTAATGTATTAGAGATGGGATAATAATAATTAGCAAAATATATTTGAAAGCAGGGCTAATATATGTTGTAATTATCTGATATTTTAAGAAAATTTGCTAAGCAAGTATATAGGCAACGCACTCCAGTACTCTTGCCTGGAAAATCCCATGGATGGAGAAGCCCGGTAGACTGCAGTCCATAGGGTCGCAAAGAGTCGGACATGACTGAGCGACTTCATTCACTTTATAGTTGAGAAGACAGACACCTAGGAGAGAAAAATCGGTTGTTTCCCCTAAATGAGAAAATAATTTGAAAAAGAATGGACACTTGTATGGATATAACTGACTCACTTTGCGTGTATACAGTCTCGAAATAACCTTTCCCAGTTTGGAAGTAGTCTGTTGTTCCATGTCTGGTTCTAACTGTAGCTTTTTGAACTGCATACAGGTTTAGCAAGAGGCAGTTGAAATGTTCTGGTATTCCCATGTCTTTGAGAATTTTCCACAATTTGTTGTGATCCACACAGTTAAAGGCTAATGTAGTCAATGAAGTAGAAGTAGATGTTTTTCTGCTTTTTTTTTTCTCTTGCTTTTTCTATGATCCAACAGATATTGGTAATTTAACATCTGGTTCCTCTGCCTTTTCTAAATCCAGCTCACATATCTGGAAGTTCTTGGATCATGTACTGTTGAAGCCTAGCTTGGAGAATTTTGAGCATTACTTTGTTAGCATGTGAGATGAGTGCAATTGTACTGCAATTGGCACTCAAAGGTATTGTCTTTCTTTGGGATTGGAATGAAAATTGACTTTTTCAGTCCTGTGGCCACTGCTGAGTTTTCCAAATTTGTTGCCATATTGAGTGCAGCACTTTCACAGCATCACCTTTTGGGATTTGAAATAGCTTGGCTGGAATTCCATCACCTCCACTAGCTTTGTTCATAGTGATGCCTCCTAAGGCCCACTTGACTTCACATTCCAGGATATCTGGTTCTAGGTGAGTGATCAAACCATCATTGTTATCTGAGTCATTAAGATCTTTTTTGTATAGTTCTTCTGTGCATTCTTGCCACCTCTTCTTAGTATTATCTGCTTCTAGCCTCCATTTCTGTCCTTTAGTGTACCCATCTTTGCATGAAATGTTCTCTCAGTATCTCCAATTTTCTTCAAAAGATCGCTAGTCTTTCCTGTTCTATTGTTTGCCTCTATTTCTTTGCATTGATCACTTAGAAAGGCTTTCTTATCTCTCCTTGCCATTCTTCGGAACTCTGCATTCAAATGGGTATATCTTTCCTATTCCCCTTTGCCTTTCACTTCTCTTCTCAACTATTTGTAAGGCCTCCTCAGGCAACCAATTTGCCTTTTTGCATTTCTTTTTATTGGGGATGGTTTTGATCACCTCTTATTATACAAGGTTATGAACCTCCTTCCATAGTTCTTCAGGCACATCTAATCTCAGTTTTTGCTGCCTGTATAGAGCTTCTCTGTCTTTGGATGCAAAGAATGAAATCAATCTGATTTCAGTATTGATCAGCTGGTGATTTCCACGTGTAAAATCAACTCTTGTGTTGTTGGAAGATGGTGTTTGCTATGACCAGAGCATTCTCTTGGCAAAACTCTGTTAACTTTGCCCTGCTTCATTTTATACTCCAGGGCCCAACTTGCTTCTTACTCCAGGTATCTCTTGACTTCCTTCTTTTGCACTCCAGTTTCCTAGGATGAAAAGGACATCTTTTTTTGGTATTAGGTCTAGAAGATCTTGTAGGTCATCATAAAACCATTCAACTTCAGCTTCTTCAGCATTAGTGGTTAGGGCATAGACTTGGATTACTCTGATATTGAATGGTTTCCCTCAGTAATGAACAGAGAAACAGAGATCATTCTATCATTTTTGAGACTGCACCCAAGTACTGCATTTCAGACTCTTGTTGACTATGAGGGCTACTCCATATCTTCTAATAGATTCTTGCCCACAGTAGTAGATATAATGGTCATTTGAATTAAATTGGCCCATTCCAGTCAATTTTAGTTCACTGATTCCTAAAATGTCAATGTTCACTCTTGCCATCTATTGTCTGACCACTTCCAATTTAACTTGATTCATGGACCTAACATTCCAGGTTCTAATGCAATATTGTTCTTTACAGCATCGGACTTTCCTTTCACAACCAGACACATTCACAACTGGGCATTATTTCCACTTTGGCTCAGCCTCTTCATTTCTTCTGGAGCTGTTTTTCCATTCTTCTCCAGTAGCATATCAGGGACCTACCAACCTGGGGAGTTCATCTTTCGGTGTCACATCTTTTTGCCTTTTTGTACTGTCCATTTTGATATATTCCATGAAAAGAGAATGATAGTTACCAAGTAGAAAAGTGTGTTCCTCCCCAAGCTAACAATAATATAAAATACATTAAAAAAAAAAATCCTCTGGAGAGGCATCTAGATAGAATACTAGGATTGGACAAAATGGCATAAAATTTCTTCTTAGAATTCACAAAGACATCTATGATGGTAAAGTTAAAAGGGACAGCTGACTTTTTTCTATCTAAATTTACAGGCGTTGTAATCCAAAAATGAAAAATTTCAAAGGAGTTTTCCAGAGCACTTTCTACTTTCAATCAGGACTTTATCTGTATAACATTATCCTCTACTCATTGTCACCAATAACCTCCATGTTACCCAATCTAATATTCAATTATTCATCTTCTCAGCATCATTTGAATAAATTAATCATAATCACTCTTGTTGGAAACATTTCCTTCACTTGACTTCTGAGATATTAAACTTTTCTGCTTTTCTTACTATCACAGCTCTCTCTTTAAACATTTTTCATTTCAAAACTACAATTATCTGCTGTGTGAATAAACCCATCTTGTGACTTTAAACATCAAATAAATGATCATGACTTTCAGATTTGTAGCTACATGAAACCCTCATGCTCAATGCAAGACTTGTACATCTGACAGCCTCCAGGACAACTTCGTTGGAGGTCTAGTGGCCTTCACACTTATGACATGCAAAACCAATTGACTGTTTGGCAGACACTTATTTTTACCTGAGTGTGTTTCTATTTTTAGTAAATAGTCCCAACTTTAACACAAATTGGCTTAAGCAAAAAATTTTGAATCATCATTGACTCCTCATTTTTTCACATCACCACACAATAAATTAGAGTGTCCTTTTAGCTCTTTTTAAATTTAGCTACTCAGAATCGACAATTTCTCATTGTTCTATTGCTAGTTTACTCAATCAATAGATGTAACTCATATGTACCAATACATATTTGAAGAATCAGATTGTACTCAATAATTAATATAAGACAAATATAACAAAGCTAGAACAAAGAGAACATACATAACTAAGAAATTCATATTATTCTTAAAAAAGGATCATTAGGAGAAGAGCTGAGAAATAAAACAAAGGAAAGTTTTATTTTGTATTGCTGTCATTTAATTTTATACACAAAGTTTTGATAAATGCAGTTTTTGAACTTTAGCTGAATGTTATAAATTTTAGTAAGTCTTGTAATATTGTCTATAAACATTTGAAAGTTCATTTTTAAACTGTATGTTTAGATTGCTTTATACTGACATGTGTAGATGAAATTTGTTTACTTAAGCTTCTACACTAAAGTTGATTATGCAGCTGGATACCTAGTTGAATTGAATGATTAAATCAAATATCAGCTATTTTTCCCTACAAAATGACATTTACTTGTCTCTGTTTTTCTACTCTGGGACAAAGAGTTATAGAAGTTACCTTATTTTACTCATCACCCTGGCCATAAGTGTAAGAGTTTCTATCATAAATAAACAGACTTTGTGTGTTACTGGGTGTATAAGCTTCAGTTATATTAGTTGTGATCCAATAATTTCTGATTCGGTTGTGACAATTGATTCCCTCTCTAACAATGCACTGTAGTTCCTGTTCTCACTTGAAGCCAACACTTGATGTCATCAGGCTTAATAATTTCTGGAAATCTGAAGACTGGGAAATAGTGTCCCACTACTTTGATATGCATCAACTAGTAAGAAGGCTAGCTTTTCCAATTTTTGTTTTTCTTTTCATTTCTCTTCTTGTACATTTATATTTTTAAAGAAATATTTCCTTAACTCTAATATAAAAAACATATTATCTGAATGATAATGACACATTCCTACATGTTTGCTTGTGCTTTGATATGAAATAAATTAAAATACAGAATAACCTTAAAAATAACTTACTCTGAACTTCAATCATCTGTAAAATAAGGATAATAAGGATTGTTGTGACAAAAGTGTGCCTTACCATATTTAACTCACCTTCTGACTTTATAATTTACTCATGTTCATTCATGTAGTCTTAGTATGTTTTTAACTGCTGAAAAATATTTTATTTTAGGGATATCTGTGATGCATTTCTTCCTTCTGCACTAGGAGAAATCAGAGAAAATTTTAAGTAGTATTTGACCTGAATTTCGAAGAATACATTGGTTTTTACAGAGATGCTAGAGAAAAAATGACTATGCTCCTGAAAACCATTTTCCATCATCTAGGGCATTTTAATGTCAGTAATATTGCTCTTACAAAAATAATTTATCTTTTAATCTTTTTGACTGGAAATATTGAGGTTATTTTTAAGTTTCTGGTCTATTCCATGTTATAAATGGTTATAACAATTATTAAACTAAGGGGAAACATTTGCATTTTAATGCCTTTGCTGTGTGGAAAATGAATTTTAATGAAACAATCAAGGGATGCTCCAATGACTAAGGTTTCTGTCACTTTAGGTTGATTGAAGGCAGTTTTTGTGTAAGGGGTGTTCCAGAACCTTCTCTTTAGAATAATAGAGCATGCTTAGAAAACTAAATTCTGCCTGCTTTTCCTGAAAAAAAAAAAAAAAATGTTATGTCAGAAACACTTTCTCATCTTTTGTTGCTCCAAATATAATTGATCTTTTTGCTTTTCTGGACTGGTATTTTTAAATCACATTTCCTATACAAAAATGTTTTCCTTTAGAGTATAGCAAGTTTTTATTTATTTGACTATGTTTGAAGTAAAGCAAATTTGATAACATTAGAAATTATGTAAAATTATCCATAATCATAGGTAAAGCTATTGATTTCAACATGTAAAAACATGCTTTTGAATTCTTGCTATTAAGTTATTAATGTATGTCACCTCTGCCCTACACACCACAAAGATAATTCTCCTATTATTAATATATTAATTTTTACTCAAAGAATTTTGAGAAAATATACACCTCTTCCAGAGAAAAAGATGAGAAATGTGAGAAAAATCATAGTTTTCATTTAAATTTCTTGAATTAAACATTTAATTTTTTGTTGTATTTTTAAAAAATATTTCTTTGTTTATCAAATGAGCCATATGGAATCAGTCTAGGTTTGGAAGATGATGTTTCATGAGATTATACTGGATATATAAGTATTCTTAATCAGAATATTTTCTATTTGATAAGAAAGATGTTTTAACTTTTTTGCTTTGCTCTTAGTCTCTTAGATTGCTTTACCTCATTTATTAATGAGAGAACCAAAAATATGTTGTGATCGGTTCAAGCATTTAAGAAGGTAGGATATTCAAAGGCAGTAAAAAGGAAAATGTTAGAATAGGATTGCAGAGCTACATGTCAACATGTTTAAAGTACAATAGACCATAAGTATTTGAAGTTATCTGTAACACTGGACAGAAATTGTGTGCATCTGTACTAGACAAAATTCTGCAAACTAACAAGGAACTCCATTAGCCCATTTACATTTAAGGTAATTACTGATAAGTATGATCTTGTTACCATTTACTATGTTGCTTTGTGTTTGTTTTTATAAGCTTTTTCTGTTTCCTGTCTAGAGGAGTTCCTTTAACATTTGTTAAAGAGCTAGTTTGGTAGTGCTGAATCCTCTACACTTTTGCTTGCCTGTAAAGCTTTTAATTTCTCCTTGGAATCTGAATGAGATTCTTGCTGGATACAGTTATCTTGGTTGTAGATTTTCCCTTTCATCACTTTAAGTATATCCTGCTATTCTATTCTCTGGCCTGCAGAGTTTCTGTTGAACCATCAGCTGTTTGCCTTATGGGGATCCCCTTGTATGTTATTTGTTGCTTTTACTTTGCTGTTTTTAATATCTATTATTTATATTTAATGTTTGCTAGTTTGATTAATATATGTCTTGGCATGTTTCTCCTTAGGTTCATCCTGTATGGGACTCTAGATGCTCCAACCAAAAGACATAGATTGGTTGAATGTATACAAAAATTAGACCCCTATATACTATCCACAAAAGCCCCCTTCAAGCCTAGGGACACACATAGACTGAAACAGAGGAACTGGAAAGATATCCTGTGTAAATGGAGAAAAGAAAGCAGGAGCAGAAAGACTCACATCAGATGAAATAGACTTTGAAATAAACATCATAATAAGAGAAAAAGGAGGGCACTACATAACAATGAAAGGATAAATCCAAGAAGAAGATATAACAATTATAAAAATATACGTACCTAATATAGGAGCACCTCAGTACATAAGGCTAATGATAACAACTAGTGAAGGAGAATTGACAGTAACACAATAATAGTAGGATCCCTGGAGGTTCAGATGGTAAAGAATTCACCTGCAATGCAGGAGACCTGGGTCCGATCTCTGGGTTGGGAAGATCTCCTGGAGAAGGGAATGTCTACCCACTCCAGTATTCTTGCCTGGAGAATCCCTAGGGACAGAGGAACCTGGCAAGCTACAGTCCATGAGTTTGCAAAGAGTCGGACATAACTGAGCAGCTAAGCACACAACACAACATTAATACCTTATTCATACCAAAGGACAGATCATTCAGACATAAAAGTAATAAGAAAACACAGGATTTAAGTGATACATTGGACCAGTTGGACCTAATTGATATCTACAGGGCATTTCATCTGAAAAAAATATATTTCACTTTTTTCTCAAGTGCACATGGAACATTCTTGAGGACAGATCACATCCTGGGCCACAAATCAAGACTTGGTAAATTAAAGGGAAAAAACTCCCACTGAAGTCATGTCAAGCATCTTTTCTGATCACAACAATCTAAGATTATTTGTCAACTACAGGAAAAATTATAAAAAACACAAACACACGGAAGCTAAACAACATGCTTCTAAATAAGCAACAGATCACTGAAGAAAACAAAAAGGAAATCGAAATAGAAACAAATGACAACAAAAATATGGCAACTCAAAACCTATGGGTTCCAGTAAAAGTAGTGATGAAAGGGAATTTCATAGCAATAAAAGCCTACCTCAAGAAACAAGAGAGAACAAATAAACAACCTAATCTTACAAGTAAAGCAACTGGAAAAAGAACAACAACAACAAAATCCCAGAGTTAGTAGAAGGAAAGAAATCATAAAGATTAAAGAAGAAATAAATGAAAAAGAAATAAACCAGCAAAATCAACAAAACAAAAGTTGGTTTTCTGAGAAGATAAGCACAACTGACAAACCTTTAGCCAATTAGAAATGAAAAAGAAGAGACAACACAGAAATACAAAGGATCATAAGATGCTACTGTAAGCAACTATTGGAGAAGATAATGGCTACCCACTTCAGTATCCTTGCCTGGAGAATCCCACAGAGGAGCCTGGTGGGCTATAGTCCATGGGGTTGCAAAGAGTCAGACATGACTGAGGGACTATGCACATGAGCAATTATATGCCAATAAAATGGAAAAATTGGAAGAAAGGGACACAATCTTACAAAAGTATAACCTTCCAAAACTGAGCCAGGAAGAAATAGGAAATGGAAAGATCAATCACAGGAATGAAAATCAAAACTGTAATCGAAAATCTTCCTACAAACAAAAGCCCAGGACCAGATGGCTTCACAGGTAAATTTTACTAAAAGTTTAGAGAAGAGCTAACACCTATCCTGCTCACACTCATTCAGAAAATTGCAGACGAAGGAAAACTCCCAAACTCATACTATGAGGCCACCATCACCATGACACCAATACCAGACAAAGATGCCACCAACAAAAAGAAAATTACAGGCCAATACCACTGATGAATATAGATGCAGAAATCCTCAACAAAATTCAAGTTGGCTTTATCCAAGGAATGCAAGGATTCTTCAATATACACAAATCAATCAATATGATACACCATATTAACAAATTGAAAGATAAAAACCATATGATCATCTCAATAGAGGCAGAGAAAGCCTTCAACAAAATTCAACACCCATTTATGATGAAAACTCTCCAGAAAGCAGGCATAGAAGGAATAAACCTCAATATAATAAAGACCATACACAATGAACCCCCAGAAAACATTCTCCTCTATGGTGAAAAACTGAAAGCTTTTCCTCTAAAATCAGAAACAAGACAAGGGTGCCCACTCTCACCACTATTATTCAACAAAGAACTCTATTACAAAGAACTCTATGGGATGTTTGATCAGTAGTAACAAAGAAATTAATTTGGTGTAACACAATCCCAAGATAATCCTTGTTACAGTTGCTGACCCATAAGATATTGAAGGCATGCTATATTTTTTTCCTTATTTCCAAACTGTGGATTTTTTTTCTATACTACCTCCTTTAGTGCCTAATACATTTACAAAATTTAGAGCTTAGCTTAAAATTGATGGCATTTTTATTTTTTCTCTCCCATACCCTTTACTCTCTTATTTTCTCAAAGAACAGACACTGTTCCAAACAATGAACATAAAAAAGAACTGCCATTTTTCTCCCTACTTTTTTTTTAAATTTCAGAAATTAACTTAGATCATTTTTCTAGTTCAGGAACCCCAGTCCTTTATTTTACTTTATTATTCTAAAATTTTTCTGTGATAATTTCACAGCAGCACACATTATCTTACTGATCATATACCATCAAGCTAAAAGTTTTGTGTTTGATTTTTTGTTTGATTTGGTTTAAACTAATCGGCATTTTAACCAGAGAGCAATAACATATCAATTAAAGAACCTATCTTATCCCTTACCTATGAAGTCAAATTACTAGCAGATCTTTAAAAAAAGTTTCTGCTTGGGTTGAACCTGATGGAATTACATTTGCAGTCACTAATAAAGGACCATCATGTTGGAACCTCTTGAAAAGTTGGAGGCTGTGCTTCAAAAATAAGTGATAAACTTACTCTTTCTTTCTTTCTACCTGTTTTGTGGTCAAAAATTATAGAGCAGTGTCTGCACTATCTCCTACCTATACACTTTCTCATGTCTGTCCATTAAGAAGATCTCAGAATTTTTCCCTTATTTCATAAAAAAGAAAGGTTCATGTTAATATGATAACTTAAATAATTTAATGTGCTGGATTAAGATGGTTTGAAAGGAGAATAGAAGAGTTACCTGGCAATTTATCAAGATGTTTTCTCTTTAAGACACTACTCACATAAACACAGCTCATAAATTTGAAAGTCTGATTATTTTAGCAGTGGTTGGAACATTTTTGCCAAAGAAAATTCAATTAATGAGAAAGATATCTTTAATAATAGAAATGCAATATTCCTGAGCTTTTTCTCTTAGGTGTCTTTAAGTGACTTTATTTTAGGGGGCTCCAAAATCACTGCAGATGGTGACTGCAGCCTTTAAGTTAAAAGACATTTACAATCCTTGGAAGGAAAGTTATGACCAACCTAGACAGCATATTAAAAAGCAGAGACATTACTTTGCCAACAAAGATCCATCTAGTCAAATCTATGGTTTTTCCAGTGGTCATGTATGGATGTGAGAGTTGGACTATAAAGAAAGCTGAGCACCAAAGAATTGATGCTTTTGAACTGTGGTGTTGGAAAAGACTCTTGAGAGTCCCTTGAACTACAAGGAGATCCAACCAGTCCATCCTAAAGGAGATCAGTCCTGAGTGTTCATCAGAAGGACTGATGTTGAAGCTGAAACTCCAATACTTTGACCACCTGATGCAAAAAGCTGAGTCATTTGAAAAGACACTGATGCTGGGAAAGATTGAGGGCAGGAAGAGAAGGGGACGACAGAGGTTGAGATGGTTGGATGGCATCACTGACTCAATGGACATGAGTTTGGGTAAACTCTGGCAGTTGGTGATGGACAGGGAGGCCTGGTGTGCTGCAGTCCATGGGGTCGCAAAGAGTCGGACATGACTAAGCGACTGATCTGAACTGAACTGATCCTTATGAGGGTTATATTCATATTTCATTGAATCTGTATAAAGAGAACAAGAAGAATTCTCTTCAAGTAGCCTTCACGGTATTTTAAAACAAAATTAACTTCAGTTAATTGTTCATCTCTCTAGATGAATAATAAATACAAAAATAGTTTTATACTTGTCTGGTGACATATCTTTAATATAAATAACACCGCTCAGTGCTGTTACTCATTATATGAATATAAATTGAACTTTCATAGCCATTGAAAATTATCTCATTTTAAGAGTCTCTATCAGGTTTTTGAGGCACCAAGTGGACACATCTAACAACCAGATTCATACTGACTACTTTATTATAATAAATGAACTGGTTTAATCTAAAAGCATACATTCAATATATATCGAAAATTTGACCTGCTATCATTTGACAGTATAATCATACAAAGTTGGTGTATACTGCACTCCTTTGAAGATAAATATAAATATTTTCCTTTGAACTTAAATCATAAAACTTCATACAATAGTAAATATTTAATCAACACATTTAAAAGAGTGTTCTCAGAACCATTAGTGCCCTTTATCAATGGGGAGGTCTTTACAACACTGTCTGAGAAGAGCCATGTAATGGTGCACAGAGATAAATATTCTCCAACAAATACAATGAATGGACTTGATACTATTAGAGTTGGAGGAAATAATTTTCCAAAATATGTCACTATTGACCTAAATCCACATATACCCAAATAATGAAACTAACAATGATTCCATTATTGCTAATATTACATGTGTCCAGGATCACATGATTTCAGAACCATTCTGACATTTCTACAGAAGTAATACAATAGAATATCATTTATAATCATGCCAGAGGCCATCATGGCACACCTCTGTTACACAAAGTTATATATAAAAAATGTGATATAGAAAGGAAAAGACAACATAGACTTGAAAATCAATTCTGAAATTCAATAATCCAGAAATGCCTCTTTATGATACTATAAGAAAGTATAAGTTTTTTTAATGACAATTCTGTTGGAAGACAAAACAAACACTTGTCATATGGTTGCTGATCTATTTTAATAAAATGACTTCTTAAAATAATAAAATTAATACTATTGTCAGTATTTCTTGTGTTACACAAAAAGGAGAAGAGCTTAGAGCAATTCATAAATTATAGTCCCAACATCTACCAGTTCCAGCTAGAAACTTTACAACTTATAAGGTTGACAACATGAGGGAAAAATATCAATAAATATTCCCATGAAGAATATGTTGGATTTATCACAAAAAATAAAAATAAGACAGGAGAGACTATTCATCTAAAATAGAATGCTTTTATACACAAACAAAACCCTTGAATCAGGTTGTAGAAAATTTTGCTGGTGTAGAAATGTCTTTAAGACATTGTTCTCTGCTCCTATCTCCATCTTTAGCGTAGGTCAGGCATTCAAGAAGAGTGTTGAATAATGAATGAAGCTTGCTACAGCAAAGATAAACCAATCATTAGTCTAAAGGAGGCATTTACAATAATAGTGCACCTGGGTTGCCATCTCTTCAGGCATTCTACAAAGAGGAAACTGGCATAGGTTTGTTCCTTAAAATCTGCTCACTCTCAATGGTGTTGAAATGTTCCAAGGGAAAAAAATCACTAGGAAAAATACATGTAACAAAAGGGTCAAGATTATTTCTTCTTGATTGTATGATTTGCATTCTGTTGTGTCTCCCCTATTTTATACTGATTTTAATTTACTTTGCTCTTAATTTATTTCACACAACCAATCTATTTAATTACAGTTCTGAAAGATGTTTCCTTTTAATGATTTTCTTTGCATACTTTACTCCTTTCAATTACAGTTACCTGAGGAATCATACTAGAACAAGGACGATTATAGCCTTTGGTTGAGATCATGTTTAATTTCAACAGTGGAAGAAATCTGCAGAGTTCCTTCTTGTTTTTAACTTGATAGTATTTTGAGAGCAAAAAAAATCTTAGCCAAGACAAGCAATGAAAATTTTATATAATTTAAGAGCACAATGCCTTCTCTACAGAATTACTATGGTTTGCAGCAAATTCCACATCAAATATGAAAGATAAAAGTAGAGCCGTCTATTATTATATACTAATATACCCACATTGCTTCCAAATAGAATATATATTAATTCAGACATCTGACATTGCTTGACATCAACACAGCATGACCTAGCTTCTGAGTTCCTTGCTTCTGTTTCTTTAAACCAAAATAAAAATATATTTTCTACATTTTCTCAGATGTTAATAACAGGGAATTTGAGAGCAAAAGATGCCCTTACTTCCAAGTGGTTAAGTAGCTTACACAGATGAATACTGGGCCCAGTTACTGTTTTGCAATACTTTAATCATAATGCTTAAAAGCTAAACATATTTTCTACAGTTGTTGTTTCTATATTACCTACAAGTTTTCTACATATTTAAGTAGAGCATTTTCAGATTTTAACCAACTCAAGGAAATAGACAATAGGATTATATATGATACAAAGATAAAATCTTTCAAAACCATGATTTCATTTGCTTCATTTAGAAATTCTCTCAGTGCAGGTAAAAAATATCTGTCATGCCTATGTATATTTTAAGTGTCCCATAAAAATACATCATTAAAAAATGCCTTCCAAAACTCGAGTGTGGGAAAAATTTTAGATATATACCTTACTGTGTATATAAGGCAATTTCTAGTACAATTGAGACTAAAATGTTTATAAATATAGAAAAGAGTTAAGAGTCCTTAATACAGAAAATCTTACTTCATTTTTTAATTAATTTATTTTTTACTGAAGGATAATTGTGTCACAGAATTTTGCTGTTTTCTGTCAAACCTCAACATGAATCAGCCATAGGTATACATATATACCCTCCCTTTTGAAACTCCATTCACATCTCCTTCCCCATCCCACCCCTCTAGGTTGATACAGAGCCCCTGTTTGAGTTTCCTGAGAATTTAAACAGACATAGAGAATAGACTTATGGACACGGGGAGAGGGAAGGAGAGGGTAAGATATATGGAAAGAGTAACATAGATAGCCAATGGGAACTTGCTGCAAACCTTACTTCTTGACATAATATAATGTGCAAAACATGACCAAGCTTAAAGATACTTCTATTTCCAAGATCAGAGTGTAATTTGTAGGGAATCTGGGAAGGGAATCTGAACACAAAATCCACATTTTTCTCCAAAGGATGGCATGACCATATATTGCAACATTCAATAGTAACGTGAACTCTAAATAACAAAGTACTACCACCGTTTTCACTAAAATCTGGATATGCAAATCACTGTTCTCATCTAGGTTATCTTATGCAATTCTTTTTTTTTTTTTTTTCAGAAGCTTCATGTCACTCAGTGTTTTAGCAGAAATAGCATACTTTACTCCAAGCTAGTCAGTCATAGAACTGAGACAAGCTGATGCTCAATATGACAGACATTTGCATCTGTAATTTATTTAGGGCTTTGTTGATCAGACATGAGCTCCTGAGAAGGGACTGACATTTGATGAGTGAACTAATGACAAGACAAAAAGTGTTCTCTGCAGTTTAGCTTTTGCCATTTGGAATATGATAAAATAAACTTGTGCCCAAGATTTGTAAAATCAGAAAACATGCCTGTGGACTAGTTTTTAAATAACCATAAGTATATGTTTCTGAAAAGTTCTCATGCAAAGCTTATTTCTATTCACAAACAAAGTCTCTTTAAATGCTTTTACCTGATGTGCCAGCAAAAACAAGACCAGGAGCTGACTGTGGCTCAGATCATAAACACTTTATTGCCATATTCAGGCTTAAATTGAAGAAAGTAGGGAAAACCACTAGACCATTCAGGTATGACCTAAATCAAATCCCTTACAATTATACAGTGGAAGTGAGAAATAGATTTAAGGGACTAGATCTGATAGACAGAGTGCTTGATGAACTATGGATGGAGGTTCATGAAAATGTATAGGAGACAGGAATCAAGACCATCCCCAAAGAAAAAAAATGCCAAAAGCAGAATGGCTGTCTGAGGAGGCCTTAGAAATAGCTGTGAAAAGAAGAGAAGTGAAAAGCAAAGGAGAAAAGGAAAGATTTGAAGAATAGCATGGAGAGAGAGATAAGAAAGCCTTCCTCAGTGATCAGTGCAAAGAAATAGAGTAAAACAATAGCATGGGAAAGACTAGAGATCTCTTCAAGAAAATTTAGAAATACCACGGGAACATTTCATGCAAAGATGGCCTCAATAAAGGACAGAAATTGTATGGACCTGACAAGCAGAAGATATTAAGAAAAGGTAGCAAGAATACACGGAAGAACTGTACAAAAAAGAGCTTCATGACCAAAATAATCATGATGGTGTAATCACCCACCTAGAGCCAGACATCCTAGAATGTGAAGTCAAGTGGGCCTTAGAAAGCATCACTATGGACAAAGCTAGTGGAGGTGATGGAATTCTAGTTGAGCTATTTCAGATCCTAAAAGATGATGCTGTGAAAGTGCTGCACTCAGTATGCCAGCAAATTTGGAAAACTCAGCAATGGCCACAGGACTGGAAAAGGTCAGTTTTCATTTCAATCCCAAAGAAAAGCAATGCCAAAGAATGCTCAAACTGCCTCACAGATGCACTTATCTCACACGCTAGTAAAGTAATACTCTAAATTCTCCAAGCCAGGCTTCAACAATACATGAACCATGAAATTTCAGATATTCAAGCTAGTTTTAGAAAAGGCAGAGGAACCAGAGATCAAATTACCAACATCTGCTAGATCATCAAAAAAGCAAGAGAGTTCCAGAAAACATCTATTTCTGCTTTATTGACTATGTGAAAGCCTTTACTGTGTGGATCACAACAAACTGTGGAAAATTCTTTAAGAGACGGGAATACCAGACCACCTGACCTGCCTCCTGAGAAATCTGTATACAAGTCAGGAAGCAACAGTTAGAACTAGAAATAGAACAACAGACTGGTTCCAAATAGGGAAAGGAGTTTGTCAAGGCTGTTTTTTGTCACCCTGCTTATTTAACTTATATATAGAGTACCTCATGAGAAACTCTGGGCTGGATGAAGCACAAACTGGAATCAAGATTGCCGGGAGAAATATGAATAACCTCACATATGCAGATGACACCACCCTTATGGCAGAAAGTGAAGAAGAACTAAAGGGCCTCTTGATGAAGGTGAAAGAAGAAAGTAAAAATGTTGGCTTAAAGCTCAACATTCAGAAAACTAAGGTCATGGCATTTGGTCCGGTCACCTCATGGCATATAGATGATAAAGTGGAAACAGTGACAGATTTATTTTGGGGGGCTCCAAAATCACTGCAGATGGTGATTGTAGCCATGAAATTAAAAGACACTTACTCCTGGGAAAGAAGCTTATGACCAACCTAAATAGCATATTGAAAAGCAGAGACATTACTTTCCCAACAAATGTCCATCTAGTCAAGGCTATGATTTTTCCAGTAGTCATGTATGGATGTGAGAGTTGGACTATAAAGAAAGCCGAGCACCGAAGAATTGATGCTTTTGAACTGTGGCGTTGGAGAAGAGTCTTGAGAGTCCCTTGGACTGCAAGGAGATCCAACCAGTCCATCCTAAAGGAGACCAATCCTGGGTGTTCATTGGAAGGACTGATGTTGAAGCTGAAACTCCAATACTTTGGCCACCTGATGCGAAGAGCTGACTCATTTGAAAAGATCTTGATTCTGGGAAAGATTGAGGGCAGGAGGAGAAGTGGATGACAGAGGATGAGATGTTTAGATGGTATCAGTGACTCAATAGACATGAGTTAGATTAAACTCCACAGTTGGTGATGGACAGGGAGGCCTGACGTGCTGCAGTCCACGGGGTCGCAAAGAATCAGACATGGCTGAGCCACTAGACTGAACTGAACTGGTGTGCTAGCATAGACCTTTTATGTTGGTTTATAATTCCTCAGATATTGTATATGTTAAAACACTGAACTGTTATTATGTAAATAATCTACTATAAAGCACAGTAAATAACACTACATTGAAATGATTAAAATATACTTTTTGTGCATAATTGAAGTGAGCAAGTTGCTTAACTTTAGAGAGAAATGTCAAGATAGCACTATTATTCTGGCTAGAAAATGCTGGCAGAAAGAATAAGGAATAGAGATAGACTGAAGAAAAAAAAAAAAACACCTATTTCTCTGCCATTTTGTTGTGTCTTAAATGGGGAAGAGAGTGCTATAGCCAACATAAGAATGAGTTTCATGGAAATGGGCTTCCATTGTGGTTCAGCTGGTTAAGAATCAACCTGCAATGTGGGAGACCTGGGTTCAATCCTTGGGCTGGGAAGTTCCCCTGGAGAAGAGAAAGGCTACCCACTCCAGTATTCTGGCCTGGAGAATTCCATGGATTGTACAGTTCATGGGGTTGCAAAGAGTTGGACATGACTGAACCATGTTCCCTTCATGGAAGTATGTGAGATTATTAACAGATCAATGACCTCTTTGACCTAGTTGACAGTAATATTTTAAATGACCATCCTGATAAAAGATTTCTTGACTGTGGAAAAGTTAATGTCATTTATTTAAGCAAAAAAGTGAAAAGTGGAAGTGTTAGTCACTCAGTCATGTCTGATTCTTTGTGACTCCATAGACTGTAGCCTTCCAGGTTCCTCTGGGCATGGAATTCTCCAGCAAGGATACTGGAGTGAGTTGCCATTTCCTTCTCCAAGGGATCTTCCTGACCCAGGGATCAAACCTGGGTCTCCTGCATTGCAGGCAGATTCTTTACCATATGAGCCACCAAGGAAGCCTTTAGAAAGAGTGTGGCATAGGCAAAAGGTCACTCGGTTCAAGTAGAGAATCCTGTTTTCTGTTACTACTGCAGCCATCTGCTAAATGATCAATCTTCCCAATATTCTCACTCAGTCCAATTTTACAATGGTTTACTCTGGCAGGAGGATATGCAAGCTTTCTTTTGCCTATGTTTCTATGAATACTTTAATTGGCATTTCCCATAGACCACAGATTAAATATGAGAATAGTTCTTAATTTTGCCTTTGGATTATCATCAATGAGGACCAAATATTTTCATTAGATAGAGAAGGCCCAGCATAAGTGGAAATACAAACAGTCAAAAACTTTATGTATAATAAGCTGCATGACTTAAATAGATCTTTAATATCTTTTGCTATAAATCTCATAAAAACAAAAAGGTTTTCAATCATAGAAATGTAGTGAGTTAAAAGGTAACCATGACAGTTCTTCTTCTACCATGGACAAATACCTGCTAAAGGAACAACTATGAAGCAAATAATAACTATAAAGCATGGGGAAAAAAATATTTAGAAAAAAATTTCCAAAAGCCACAACAGCTACTTGAATGTAACAGAGGGTAAATAAATACAGGCAGAATTGAAGACAGGCTGAGACTGATGATAATAGAGCTTGAGACTTTCACATTTTTATTACATTTAGCCAAATGTTCCACCCCCTCACCCCAGCTGAAAGTCTGCACCATGTGCGTTGGCTAAAACTTTGATGGAAAACACAAAGTCACACTGTCTCACAAATTAAAGGACAGTGTTCAAGCCACTATGGCCACTAGAAGGTGAAGATGCAAATTCTTGAAAAGAGGATGCCACAAAAAGAAAGCTCCAATTAGGGCGATAGCTAAACATCTGATCAATCTTTGCACCAGATAAGCACAGGAAATACTCCAAGTAGACAACTCAATCAAAGAATGTAGTTTGGTTTATAGAAGATAAATGCTGCTTTAAAAATTACTCTTTGGCTGAGCCTAACTTAATTCACTCTTGTTCACTCTTGAGTATATTGTCACCCTGCTTATTTAACTTATATGCAGAGTACCTAATGAGAAATGCTGGACTGTAAGAAGCACAAGCTGGAATCTAGATTGCTGGGAGAAATATCAATAACCTCAGATGTGCAGATGACACCATCCTTATGGCAGAAAGCGAAGAAGAACTAAAGGGCCTCTTGAAAGTGAAAAGGAGAGTGAAAAAGTCAGCTTCAAAAAACTAAGATCATGGCATCTGGTCTCATTACTTCATGGCAAATAGATGGGTAAACAGTTGAAAGTGACAGACTTCATTTTTGGGGGCTCCAAAATCACTGCAGATGGTGAATGAAATTAAAAGATGCTAGGTCCTCAGAAGAAAAGTTAAGACCAACCTAGACAGCTTATTGAAAAGCAGAAACATTACTTTACCAACAAAGGTCCATCTAGTCTAAGCTATGGTTTTTAAAGTAGTCATGTATGGATCCCTTGGACTGCAAGGAGATCCAACTAGTCCATTCTGAAGGAGATCAACCCTGGGATTTCTTTGGAAGGAATGATGCTAAAGCTGAAACTCCAGTACTTTGGCCACCTCATGAGAAGAGTTGACTCATTGGAAAAGGCTCTGATGCTGGGAGGGATTGGGGGCAGGAGGAGAAGGGGATGACCGAGGATGAGATGGCTGGATGGCATCACGGACTCGATGGACGTGAGTCTGAGTGAACTCCAGGAGATGGTGATGAACAGGGAGGGTTGGCGTGCTGTAATTCATGGGGCCGCAAAGAGTCGGACACGACTGAGCGACTGAACTGACTGACTGACTGACATGTATGGATGTAAGAGTTGGACTATAAAGAAAGCTGAGCATTGAGGAATTGATGCTTTTGAACTGTGGTGTTGGAGAAAACTCTTGAGAGTCCCTTGGACAGCAAGGAGATTCAACCAGTCAATCCTAAAGAAAATCAATCCTGAATATTCATGGAATGACTGATGGTGACGCTGAAGCTCCAATTCTTTGGCCACCTGATGTGAAGAACTGATTCACTGGAAAAGACCTTGAAGCTGGGAAAGATTGAAGGTGGGAGGAGGGGACAACAGAGGATGAGATGGTTGGATGGTATCACTGACTCAGTGGACATGAGTTTGAGTGGACTGTGGGAGTTGGTGATGGACAGGGAGGCCTGGCGTGCTGTAGTCCATGGGGTCGCAAGAGTTGGACATGACTGAGTGATTGAACTGAACTGAGCTTAATTCATGCTTCCTACAACACAGAATTCAAAGTGTCCAAGATTAAATCCAAAGTTACATACCACAGAAAGAAGAAAATATGACCTATTTCTTAAGAGAAAAATAAACAAAAAATAATGCAATAGAGACCAATGCCAGATTAAAAAATATATTAGATTTACAGGTAAAACATTTTAAAATACAAATTAAAACTGCTCAGTAAGAATGAACTGATATAGTAGAAGAGAAATGGAGAGATGGAAAGATATGCAATATGCAGGTATGGAAAAAATGTTAACTGTAGAATTAAGAACATGTACTTGTCAAAATCTTTCACATTTCTATGTCTTTAATTTTTTTTCATAACATAAAGATGAAAATGAATAAATGCTTTATAAAAATGAAAAGTACTATAAGACTGAACAGAAATGATATTTAAGTATTACTTAAAGAGTATTTTACAAAATTTGCCATATGCATATAAATGTCTCTGCTCAGTTGGCCTAGTCAATTCTATGAGATAATGCTGAGCAGGAAATATAGGTAAAATAACTAAATGTACACTTATATGTGAAAACTGAGTAGAAAAAAAAGAAGACTTTAGTGGCAGAGTGAATGTGAATAAGCTTTGATGGTTAAAAAATTATTTTTACACAGTAGTCTTTTCCCTACTGACATTATTCAAGTCAATTTTTTCTGAGCTTATATTTCTTCAATATAAGACATAGTTAAAATTTTACATATCTCCTAGGATTATTGTCAGGGAAGGCAATGACACCCCACTCCAGTACTCTTGCTTGGACAATCCCATGGACGGAGGAGCCTGGTAGGCTTCAGTCCATGGGGTTGCTAAGAGTCAGACACGACTGAGCGATTTCACTTTCACTTTTCACTTTCCTGCATTGGAGAAGGGAATGGCAACCCACTCCAGTGTTCTTGCCTGGAGAATTCCAGGGATGGGGAGCCTGGTGGGCTGCCATCTATGGGGTTGAACAGAGTCATACACGACTGAAGTGACTTAGCAGTAGTGGTAGGATTATTGTACAAACAAATGAGAGAATCTATTTTGGAAACATAGCAACTTAGAAGTAAGCACACAAGATATCATTATGGAAAAAATGATACATGACCTATTTCAAGGTGTCTCAAAGCCCAGTAACCTAGGTATATTCCTGTATCATTCCCTTTGATTAGTTATTAGTAATGCTAAATTCCTAGTTGCTATGAAGATAAAATAAAGTCTCTGAGTACAGTTTGTACATTTTATAGTGTTAGAATAATGTTATTAACTAATATAATTATTATTTTCTTATTTTATTTTGATTACTATTTAACAGAACATAATAAAAGTACATATATATCATATACTTTAGAGGCTTCCCAGGTGGCGATAGTAGTAAAGACCCCGCATGCCAATGCAAGTAGACTTAATAGATGAGGATTCGATCCCTGGGTTGGGAAGATTTCCAGGAAGAGGGCATGGCAACCCACTCTAGTATGCTTGCCTGGAGAATTCTATGGACAGAGAAGCATGACAGGCTGCAGTCCACAGGGTTGCACAGAGTTGGACATGACTGAAATGACTTAGCATACATGCACACCAACATTTTATACTTATACACATATCAGTTCAGTTCAGTTCAGTCACTCAGTCACATACAACTCCTTGCAATCCCATGAATCGCAGCACGCCAAGCCTCCCAGTCCATCACCAATCCCTGGAGTTTACCCAAACTCATGTCCATCAATTGGGTGATGCCATCCAGCCATCTCATCCTCTGTCGTCCCCTTCTCCTCCTGCCCCTAATCTCTCCCAGCATCAGAGTCTTTTCTAGTGGGTCAACTCTTTGCATGAGGTGGCCAAAGTATTGGAATTTCAGCTTCAACATCAGTCCTTCCAATGAACACCCAGGACTGATCTCTTTTAGGATGGTTAGAATGGACTGGTTGGATCTCCTTGCAGTCCAAGGGACTCTCAAGTGTCTTCTCCAACACCACAGTTCAAAAGCATCAGTTCTTCAGTGCTCAGCTTTCTTCACAGTCCAGCTCTCACATCCATACATGACTACTGGAAAAACCATAGCCTTGACCAGATGGACTTTTGTTGGCAAAGTAATGTCTCTGCTTTTCAATATGCTGTATAGGTTGGTCATAACTTTCCTTCCAAGGAGTATAAGTGTCTTTTAATTTCATGGCTACAATCACCATTTGCAGTGATTTTGGAGCCCCCCAAAATAAAGTCTGCCACTGTTTCCACTGTTTCACCATCTATCTGCCATGAAGTGATGGGACCAGATGCCATGATCTTAGTTTTCTGAATGTTGAGCTTTAAGCCAACTTTTTCCTGTCCTCTTTCACTTTCATCAAGAGGCTTTTTAGTTCCTCTTCACTTTCTGCCACAAGGGTGATGTCATCTTCATATCTGAGGTTATTGATATTTCTCCCAGCAATCGTGATTCCAGCTTATGCTTCCTCCAGCCCAGTGTTTCCCATGATGTACTCTGCATGTAAGTTAAATAAGCAGGGTGACAATATACAGCCCTGACGTACTCCTTTTCCTATTTGGAACCAGTCTGTTCTGTGTCCAGTTCTAACTGTTGCTTCCTGACCTGCATACAGGTTTCTCAAGAGGCAGGTCAGGTGGTCTGGTATTCCCATCTCTTTCTTCATATATTTTATTATATACCATTCATATGTATATATATATATCTATTTATATATATACACATACATAATAGTTTACTGTAAGCAGCGTCAAATAATTAGAAGTTTATATAACCTTAGTATTCTTGCCTGAAGAATTGCATGGACAGAGGAGCCTGGCAGGTTACAGTCCATGCAGTTGCAAAGAGTCAGACATGACTGAGTGACTTTCACAACAAGTAATAACAATAACCTTAGTAACCCACCCAACCATTGGGTATTGTATCTGGAAATTGATCCTGACTGGTCCATTCAACTAGGTCTCTAAAAGATTCAGCAACAGACAGTACAAGACTATAAAATAAAACCTATTTGTGAAATCAATGACAATGCTTTCAAAACAAACAGGACTACTGTCTTGAGAGGCTCCCAAGAGTGACAGATCATTAAAATCAACTAGACAAAATTTTAAAAATACAGCTTCAAAAAAAAACAAAGAAAGTGGGGCTTCTTCCAGGAAGCCTCCCCAGATATTCCGTAAGTCCTGACACTCCACCTGCTGTAATTTTTATACCTCTCTATTTAATTATGCATTTTTGGCAGCTTTCCATTAATTCATATGATCATTCATACATGGAAAATACAGAGTACTATATTTATGTTATACACACCTGCTAACTCCCATGTTATTAAAACAGAATCTCAGTCACACAAAATAATATACAAACTAATTTTCAGAACTGGATAGCTCTGGGTCTCAAAGTTTAGACCTCAATAGTAAGAGGGAGAAGAAGCCTGATTTTTTTTTTTTTTTTCAAAAGAAGGATATAATGGTACTTTCATTTAAATAAGTGTTGATAAATAATAACTGCTTTCAAAAGCGTATTGTCTGTTATTGAGCATCTGTTATATTCCTGGCATTTTCTTTCATTGTTTCAAGTGGGATTTCCAGATTTTTAAGGAACTGCTTGTAAAAGAATTCAATAGTGTGTGGTAGGAGTACGACAGAAAAAGAGGAGATAAGCACTAGTAACATTTTGGGCACAACCTACAGATGATTATACAGAAAATTCTAGAACATCAATTGCAGCTTAGGGTTTGTCCTTCCTTGAGGCAAGAGAGTTGAACTTTCATTTTCCTATACTCAGTCCCAGTGGAAAGTAGGGGAGAGAATGTAAAATCTCAGACACCTTCTAGCTCTTTAGTGCATGTGAACAAATAGCTTCAATAAGCCAAGTGCAGTTGCATGTGCAAATTTCTAAAGCACACAGAAACGGAGACAGTTGGGCAGTATTGAAACGAAGTGCCCAAGAGGAGCACTGTCTAATACATCGGTTTAACAAATGTTTAATGAAGGCATGCACTCTGGCAGGTTTATCACTATTAGAAACTGGAGACAGAGCAGTGAACAATGGACAAAAATCACTATCAATATGGAGCTTACATTCTAAAGGGTTACATGATTTGCAATGAATCAAACTCAGAAATCAAGACTTAAATAAAAGGCAAGTGAGTAACATAGGAAACACTAGATGCAAATCAAGAATAAGGGAAAACCTATATCATTATATGTAATTGAGTTCACAACTGCTAGAAGGGGTTGTTCCACCCATGGGTCCTCCTAAAATGCTCTATGAAGTTCATTCAAAACAATCTGTTAAGAGGATGAACAATGAGGAAGACATTTTTTCAGGAGTTCCCATGGCCTGTTGACCATAAGTTTACTCCCCACAACACTAACTCCCCACACTACCAAAAAGTACGTGTTTACACCAAGAAATTTCTTGTAGCATCCACACTATGGCCACCACTACCTGTGGTCTCTGAGTATGACATCAGTAAAGAACAAGAAACTAAGTAAAGCAAAGGACTGATTTGAGATACTCTCAGAGTATGTATGTATGGAAGAAAAGCTATGACAAACCTAGACAGCATATTAAAAAGCAGAGGCATTACTTTATCAAAAAAGGGTCTGTATAGTCAAAGCTATGATTTTTCAAGTAGTCATGTATGGATATTAGAGTTGGACCAGAAAGAAGGCTGAACACTGAAGAATTGATGCTTTCAAACTATGGTGTTGAAGAAGTCTCTTGAGAGTCCCTTGGACTGCAAGGAGATCAAACCAGTCAATCCTAAAGGAAATCTTGAATATTCATTGGGAGGACTGATGCTGTAGCTGAAGCTCCGATACTTTGGTCACCTGGTGTGAAGAGCTGACTCATTTGAAAAGACCCTGATGCTGGGAAAGATAAAGAACAGCAGGAGAAAGGGACAACAGAAGACAAGATGGTTGGATGGCATCACTGACTCAATGCACATGAGTTTGAACCAGCTTCAGGAGACAGTGAAGAACAAGGAAGCCTGGAGTGCTGCAATCTGATAGGGTCACAAACAGACACGATCGAGCAACTGAACTATAAGAGAGTATGTATAGACTGGATTCACAAGAGCCATGGCTGGAAGTGAACAAATGAAGACAATTAGATATGAAGTTTTGCATGAGAGTTATATAATACAGATCACTTCTTGCACTACACTGTTCCACTTGTTTCTTCCCTGAAATCCAATCCAACACAGAGTGACTACACAGTTGATGGTCTACTAAAATCTCTGCAAAGTCTTAAGGCAAGAAGGTTATAAAAATAAGCTACAGTCCACAATGTAACCACTGATCCATAGGTCATTTTTAATACTGATTAAATATATCTTTCAGCATTATTCTAGATTTATCTCACCTTCAGATACATTTGGCTGCTCTGAGACTCAAATTCCCAAAAGGGATGAGCTCTTCATTTCATTGCCCTTGTCAGCCTACAGCTGCTGTAACATATATTCAAATTTATAACTAACCCCAAAAGCCTCAAGAAACTTTGATGAGAAATCGTATTCCAAGATATTCCTCTTCCATTGTTTAAGAGCAATCCTAGCTTCTCATTTTATTTGGAGTCAATTATTTTTGACAGTTCAGTTATTTTTTTCTTTGCTTATTGGTCTACTGGAAGGAAAAGACCAAAATAATTGGAAATAATTTTAATTTTCTAGGAACAAATAGCATTCCCTAAGCAGAAGCACTCTATCCATCACAAGGAATCAGGATGTTTACTGTAACAGAATCTAAAGAAGTGAAGACAGAAAGTACAGATTCTGAAAGTGTATCACTGGGGTACTTCCATCTCTTGGTTCCTGGACTTATATATTCTTGCACTGGAAACAAAATATTATGTATCAATGGCCATTTTAGCATATTTACCACATTCTGAATATCAGCTTCCAACATCAATAGATGTGAATCCCTTTAAGGCATGTTAGCTAAGTATTCCATGTTATTTAAACAAGCTGCATGTTATATTAAACCAGCCACTTGCAATTGATGAAATACATATTAACACCTATATATCCCAGGGTCATAAACCCACTGCTTGACAGTTTGCTTTTGTTGTTGTTTTAAAATATGTATCTAATTGGAAGGCAGTATTGTGTAGGATAAATGCATAAAAGATTAGACATTTGGTAAACTCTCAGTTGGTCAGCATGGAGGACGCACTGTGGGAAAGGAAGACAAACCCAGATCTGGACTAGTAGTCAAATTTGCATTGCTGCCTCTTCTAGGGTTAATACTGTCTGCTTCAGTTGAAGTCTTAAAAAAAAATCTCTAAGAAGGGGATATTTCTCTCTTCTGAGAATTAGCAGAGATCTTTGGAAAGTTGAGGCAAATTTAGTGGTCTGAGTTCCACAGAATCATTCATCAAACTCTCTGATCTCAAAATCTTACTCTTCCAATCAAGGTCTTAACTAAGAAGAAGAAATAGAAGGAAAAAATGATACTTTCAAGGCTGTGGATTTATCTGTTTTGCAATTTTGCCTCTCTTATACATAGATCCTGACTTGATTTTCAAAAAATTCTGTCTTGAGACTAGAGGAGATGAACCTTTCCTTAAACTTCCATAGCAACCTTCTACATTTCAGTTGATGCTTACGAGATTTAGTCCATGATATTATGTTTTCAAAGATCCCAATGCCAGTATCTCCATAATCTATTAATATTTAATGTTTATTGCCTCTATATATCCCAAGAATCACAGTTAAAAATGTAACATAATGCCTTACTTTCTTTTTCTTTCATCCCAGTCCATC
The DNA here is from genome assembly GCA_006410635.1 of Cephalophus harveyi. Lineage (NCBI taxonomy): Eukaryota > Metazoa > Chordata > Mammalia > Artiodactyla > Bovidae > Cephalophus > Cephalophus harveyi. Next base: position 19,025 of record SJYT01035106.1, on the reverse strand, counting down.
AATGAATGAATGATATAATGGGCTTCCTAGGTAGTGCTAGTAAATAATCCACCAGCCAATGCAGGAGAAACGGGTTTGATCACTGGGTTAGGAAGATATCCTGGAGGAGGAAATGGCAACCCACTCCAGCATTCCTGCCTGAAAATTTTCATGGACAGAGAAGCTTGGCGGGCTACAGTCTATGGGGTCACAGTTATAGTCACAATGTAACATAATGCCTTACTTTCTATTTTTTTTCATCCCAATCTATCAAAGGTGAGAATACTAGGAACTGAAAAGTCAGTGTACATTCTAGCATTTTTCAACATTTCATTTAACCCCAGGAAGTTTCTTATTGCCATACATCTGATTAGTGATTCACCTCATCCTCTGTTCTCCCCTTCTCCTCCTGCCCTCAATCTTTCCCAGCATCAAGGTCTTTTCCTTTGCATCAAGGTCACTCTTTGCACCAGGTGGCCAAAGTATTGGAGCTTCAGCTTCAGCATCAGTCCTTCCAATGAATATTCAGAGTTGATTTCCTTTAGGATTGACTGGTTTACTCTCCTTGAAGTCCAAGGACTTTCAGGAGTCTTCTCCAGTACCATTATTTGAAAGCATCAATTGTTTGGCACTCAGCCTTCCTTGGGCTTCCCTGGTGGCTCAGATGGTAAAGAGTCTGCCTGCAGTGTGGGAGACCCGAGTTCGATCCCTGGGTCAGGAAGAGCCCCTGGAGAAGGGAATGGCAACCCACTCCAGTATTCCTTCCTGGAAAATCCCATGGATGGAGGAATCTGGCAGGCTACAGTCCATGAAGTCACATTGAGTTGGACACAACTAAGCGCCTTCAACTTTTCACTTTCAGCCTTCTTTATGATCCAACTCTCACATCCATACACGACTACTGGAAAAACAATAGCTCTGACTATATGGACCTTTGTCAGCAAAATGCTGTCTCTGCTGTTTAATGTGCTGTCTGGGTTTGTCATAGCTTTCCTTCAAAGGAGCAACTGTCTTTTAATTTCATGGTTGCAGTTACTGTCTGTAGTGGTTTTGGAGCTTAGGAAAAATAACTGGAGCCTCCTTCTATTTGCCATGAAGTGATAGGACTGGATGACATGATCTCAGTTTTGTTTTGTTTTTTTTTTTTAAGATTGAGTTTCAAGCCAGCTTTCTCACTCTCCTTTTTCACCCTTATCAAGAGATTCTTTAGGGCTTTGAGGTATGTTTTAAGGAGTTTGGCCCTGAGGCAGAAGAGCCTTTGGAGGATTTTGCAAGAAGATTGTCATGTCTTGACTTTTTAAAATTGTAATAGCCTTACCAACTCTCTAGAGAGCAGACTATATAAGGGGAAAGAGCTGAAGCATGAAAATACAATGAGGCTATCACAGCAATCTAGTGAGATAAGCTCTTGATCCAAAATGGTAGTGGTGGAGAGAGTAAGAATTTATCAATAATGAATAGATTTGGAAGGTAGACACAGAATCATTTGTTGAGAGATTTTATGTGGGATCTAAGATCACAGACTTGAACAATTCAAAGGACTGAAATGGGAAAGAAGTTGTATTACATTTATTGTTTTTAATTTACCCCCTGCACAACTGATATTATCATCATTGTGTAGCTGAGGAAACAGGTTGAAGAGAAGTTAAGTGTAATATCCAAGGGAATAAATACTGAAGAACTGATATTTGAAAATATGTCTACTGGTCTCCAAGTCAGATGCTTTGCTATCTTATATCACACTTCCTTTTTAAAGAGCATTTCTGGAAATGTGACAGAAATGACTATTCTGAGTCATATACCATTGAATTAGAGCACTTTATATATTTTTTTTTCTTTTTTTCTGCTAAACCACAGGATTTTGGAAGAAATAGAATTTCAAAGTATAGATTAAGTGACCTCAATCTTAGCAGTAGTAGGAAGATTTACAATTACTTTGAAGTTACAAAAATTGAAGCATGAAACCCTAAGAATTGTGAATGAAATCACCATCTTCACAATCCAAATTATCCAGAACAATGAGCATCTCCATGGCTACTGGAATCCTAGAGAAGCTGTGTGGTTGTCAAGTCCTTAATACTGGTAGTCATACTGTTCTATCAACATAAGAAATTGCCTCATGTTTCATACTTTAACCAATAGATGTTATCCTTTAGTGAAAAATAACACCTTAATGAGCAATCATCTTGAAGGAAAGGAGATGTATTCTGGGAATACAAGCTACTTAATTTGTTGGTTTGGCAGGAAGGTAGGAAAGAAGTAATTCTATTTCTGGAAAATAAAATGTCTAAAGGTTATACTCTTTTATTCATGAAATTCGTCTAAGCATAGTGCTCCCACTAATCTCCCAAGGAACTCTAACCTTTGGTCAGTATCCCTAAGGATGAAGAATTACAGAAAAAACTGTCTAGCTCCACCACACTGAAAATCTATAGAAATGAAAAATGGTAAATGCCTTTACTCTGGGTTTATAATTTTCAATTATTTTAAGAATTCCACAGAGTGAATGGCCGGTAGGAAAAGACTGTAAATATGAAAAGAAATAATGACTAATATCAAATGTCTTGAAATAACATCACTAAAATTGAATCCTTGAGGAGTTGAAAGAGCAGTTTGATTACTGCATTTTAAGTAGAACATTTGTATCTCAATTATTAGTAATTAGTTTAGAGATTTAACTCCACTGAGACATTAAAACTGAGCAAATGTCTCAGTCTACTAAAATTAATTCTGTGATGTTAAATATTTGTTCAAATATCAAAATATTTTATAATAATAAGATGAGAGTAAAAAGTATTTAATAAAGATTTTTCTTCAACAAAATGTGCATGCTGTATTAACAAAGTATTCTTTAAATATACATATAAAAAATAGAAACATTTTTAAATATCTGAGAGTTTTAAGTAATTACACAACTTATTAAAACTTCAGGATTAAATCAGCACATGCCATTAAGGAGGTGTAGATAAAATGCTAAAAGGTTTCAGGGAAACTTCTACTCCCAGCTATGATAAGGACAGGAACCAATCTGAAGCTAATGATTTGCTATACAGTGACTAGATATGAATTAAGTTATTAAGTAAAATATAAAGTAAAATCTTGGCAATACAAAATTCTTCATTAATAACGGACTCACTTGAGACACTGAGGAGAAAGCATTGTTAAATACTATACATTTCCTTTCCTTCCTAAAATGAGTCCAAATAACATGAGATAGCTTTCACCTTATGATTCAGTATCTTCATTATAGTTAGCTATTCTTGTACACTCCAGTCGAGTATATATAATGGTTCAGCTGGAAATGGTATGGTACATGGGGTTAAAAGTGTAGTAACTATAATGGAAACTGGAACTTAATTTCTTATGGAAAGATATCAATCTTTTCTTAAATCTTTCTTAAGATTTTCTTAAATCTTTTCTTAAATTTCTTTTTAAAATTTTTTCTTGGTAAATTTTTTCTTCACAATGTTGCTTGCAAGGATGAATACTTGCACGAATTCCTAAATTTCACAGCACAGTTTTGTGTGAGTGTGTGTGTGTGTGTGTGTGTGTGTGTGTGTGTTAGGTAGGTTTAGGTAGAGAATCCAAGGCCAAAGCTGTCTCTCCTCAAATGACTTTTCTCCAATATTCTTTAAGTCTGTAGCATCATTTAAAAACAACATCTGATTTATACAGCTCAGAGGATAAAGCGTCTGCCTGCAATGCAGGAAACCCAGGTTCGATCCCCGGGTTGGGAAGATCCCCTGGAGAAGGAAATGGCAACCCACTCCAGTATTCTTGCCTGGAGAATCCCATGGACAGAGGAGCCTGAGTGGGCTACAGTCCACGGGGTCGCAAAGAATCGGACACGACTGAATGACTTCACTTCACTTCACGCAGAAAACAAACTCCTTCTTAAGAACCTGAACTTATCATTTTAGATCATTTGAAACATACCTGACTTTGTTATGAAGAAGTGGTAATACCATTTAGAGAATCTGTGGTAAAATTTCTTAAGGAAACCTTGATCCATCATCTGTATATTTCATCATCCGAGGAAAACATTTTTTTATGCCTGACACTAGGTAATACTCATTCCTTGGTTTTGACTTTTAACATAACTTCAGAAATAAAAGGTTTCTTCATAGTAGAGATAATCATGGAGAAGGCAATGGCACCCCACTCCAGTACTCTTGCCTTGAAAATCCCATGGACGGAGGAGCCTGGTAGGCTGCAGTCCATGGGGTTGCTAAGAGTCGGACGTGACTGAACGACTCCACTTTCACTTTTCACTTTCATGCATTGGAGAAGGAAATGGCAACCCACTCTAGTATTCTTGCCTGGAGAATCCCAGGGATGGGGGAGCCTGGCGGGCTGCTGTCTATGGGGTCGCACAGAGTCGGACACGACTGAAGCGACTTAGCAGCAGCAGCAGCAGCAGAGATAATCATTCTCCTGTCTCAAGAGTCACAGAAACTGAAGGAGAATTCAGGGGAAGGCTGAACAGATACAAGACTGATGCCCTGATACTAACAGGATTAGCCACCAGATTGGAGACAATACATGCCCACTAGAAAATTCCTATTGCCTTACTTCTCAACCTCCATATCTAGCACAGAATTCCCTCTTATGCCCTATTATGGCCTACCCTAACTGGAAATACTTAGAGAAGGTAATTCTGGGCTATGGATTTCGCTCTAGCCAAAGTGACACATCACAAAGCTAGCACATTACATACCATTCTCTTAGGCTAAAGTTCAAACTTAGCATATGAGACTCTTTCAGAAGAATCTGGCTTCACTTTCTACCCCTGTTGGACCCCTACCAAACTATACCCTATACCAGAGTATCACAGACTTGTCCTGTAAATATTAAATAATGAATATTTTAGGCTCTGTAGGCTGCAGTTTACAATGTACACAAAGGTGGTATACAATCTTACACCATCAAACAGTGTAGCCTTACAACTATACCCATTTTCCTTATAACATCATATACTTTCCACAAATAAATCTCTCTCTCTATCTCTACAGGTTTTTCTTTAACAAAAGATGTATTTCTCAGTGTCCTGTACCTATAAAACTACTATTCATCAAATAAAATGTCTTTATTCCTAAGAAAACTCTCCCAATCTAAGTTATCAGGTACTTTCACTTTCTCCCATACAACTTTGTACATAACTCTATAATAATGTCTTATAGTTATTAATTCCTCAGGCCTATCTATATATTTAATTTAAATATGAGTTCTCTAATATCAGTGTCAACACTTCTGTATTTTGATTTGCTTATGGCTAGGACAATGACGGGGGAGCCTGGTGGGCTGCCATCTATGGGGTCGCACAGAGTCGGACACAACTGAAGCGACTTAGCGGTAGCAACAGCCGGACAATGAAAAGCACTGAGTGGATTCTCACTTGATATAACTTGAATTGTAGCAACATTTGTATCCACTCTGCCTCTCCAAAGGATTTGAGATTATTAACATCAATAATATAAACAATGAAATGACAAAATAATGTGTAAAAATAAAGCCATGGAAAACTGGGGACTACTGCATTACTAAAACATGTATCAACATAGTTGCTGTGGTCAGTTTCAAGTTTGAATGTATCCTTTTTGGAAGCAAGAAGAGAAACACAATTTGTTATAATGTTTTGTGTATAAAAGAATGAAGCAGTGTACCATTTGCTCATGAAAACACTGACTTTCTTCAGGTAGAATTCTAACGAGTTTCAAGGAGAGCTTTATATAGGAGATTCTAGTTGAATGACATGATAAACTTCCCCCCACATTTTTGCAACAAGTATACAGTAGTGAATTGAATACAAGTAAAACGGAATTTGAGCATTCTTTGGCATTTCCTTTCTTTGGGATTGGAATGAAAACTGACCTTTTCCAGTTCCGTGGCCACTGCTGAGTTTTCCAAATTTGCTGGTATATTGAGTGCAGGACTTTCACAGCATCAGCTTTCAGGATTTGAAATAGCTCAACTGGAATTCCATCACCTCCACTAGCTTTGTTGCAGTGATGCTTTCTAAGGCCCACTTGACTTCACATTTCAGGATGTCTGGCTCTAGGTGAGTGATCACACCATCGTGATTATCTTGGTCATGAAGATCTTTTCTGTACAGTGCTTCTGTGTATTCTTGCCACCTCTTCTTAATATCTTCTGCTTCTGTTAAGTCCGTACCATTTCTGCCCTTTATCGAGTGCATTTTTGCATGAAATGTTCCCTTGGTATCTCTAATTTTCTTGAAGAGATCTCTAGTCTTTCGCATTCTGTTGTTTTCCTCTATTTCTTTGCATTGACCGCTGAGGAAGACTTTCTTATCTCTTCTTGCTATTCTTTCGAACTCTGCATTCAGATGCTTATATCTTTCCTTTTCTCTTTTGCTTTTTCTTCTCTTCCTTTCACAGCTATGGGAAATAGATGGGGAAACAGTGGAAACAATGTCAGACTTTTTTTGGGGGGGCTCCAAAATCATTGCAGATGGTGACTGCAGCCATGAAATTAAAAGACGCTTACTCCTTGGAAGGAAAGTTATGACCAACCTAGATAGCATATTGAAAAACAGAGATATTACTTTGCCAACAAAAGTCCGTCTAGTCAAGGCTATGGTTTTTCCAGTAGTCATATATGGATGTGAGAGTTGGACTGTGAAGAAGCCTGAGTGCCAAAGAATTGATGCTTTTGAACTGTGGTGTTGGAGAAGACTCCTGAGAGTCCCTTGGACTGCAAGGAGATCCAACCAGTGCATTCTAAAAGAGATCAGTCCCGGGTGTTCTTTGGAAGGAATGATGCTAAAGCTGAAATTTCAATACTTTGGCCACCTCATGCGAAGAGTTGACTCATTGGAAAAGACTCTGATGCTGGGAGGGATTGGGGGCAGGAGAATGGGATGACAGTGGATGAGATGGCTGGATGGCATCACCGACTCGATGGACATGAGTTTGAGTGAACTCCAGGAGGTGGTGATGGACAGAGAGGCCTGGCATGCTGTGATTCATGAAGTCACAAAGAGTTGGACACAACTGAGTGACTGAACTGAACTGAACTGAAAATGGAAGTTTAAAGAGCATGACAGCCTACAGATGGAATCTGGTATCTTGGTATCTTAAATAATCTTTCTGATACTGTTTTGGTGTGATTGTCTTACCCAGAGAGAAAGGTATAGCAGCTAGACAACTATAGTCATTATCTGCAGGAGCACAAACTGGTTGGTTGAGTTTGACAACCCAAGGAAAGAAGACATACAAGCTCCTTTGAAGGAGAAAAGAGGAAAAAACTACAAAAAAGGAACCCCCTTTAATCCCTGTCCATAAGAATAAGGCATAACAAAAAAAAAGGTACATTTTGCCAGTTTATTAATCCATTATCACTTCTTTGTAGAGAATTGAATAAGAAGAAAAAGTTAAGAAAACTGGTTAAAATATTGTTAAATATTCTTGCTTCAATACTGAGCAGCAGTGGACGTTTTCTTGAGAAAAGCAAAAGGACAAAATAATAGGGTCCACTCAACAGCTGCTGCTACAGAAAAGAATATCCAAGAGCATAAAATTACAGTTATAATGAAAGAAATTTTGCTTTGGAGCCAAGTTAATGTGGTTGGTAATGTAGCCTGTCAGTGGTCATACTGGTGCAAGAACCAGAGATTAAATTGCATATGTCTAAGATTTTAAAGGGGCTTCCCTAGTGGCTCAGTAAAGAATCTGACTGCAATGTGGGAAACCCAGGTTCAATCTCTGGCTCAAGAAGATCCCCTGGAGAAGGGAATGGCTACCCACTCCAGTATTCTTGCTTGGAGAATTCCATGAACAGAGGACCATGACAGGCTACAGTCCATGGGGTCGGGGTCAGGGTCGCAAAGAGTCATACACGACTGAGCAATTGACACTTTCACTTTTTCAAGAGCATTATATTTCATAGGTCTAAAAATTCTTTCCTAAATATGACTTTTCTCTTTTGGAGTTTGGATAAAAACCAGAAAAGAGACCATTTCCTGTCATGTTTTCATGAAACAGAAAAGCTGATATTCCATACCACTTCTATGTTTCAGACTTAATAGTTCAATGGAGAATTTTAAAATGAATGAACAGTAGGTGATTATTATTTACCATGTCTCTTCTATGTCTGTCCCTTCACAACACTGTCTCTTCTCTGCTGCAAGCACAGCTTCTGCTGGTGGCCTCCAGCAGCTTCTAATCAACGCTGATGCTAATGCAGCTTCTGTTGATGCTATTAACGGCCTCACATCTCAGCTCCTCTTTCATGCTTGTCTATCCTGCCTGGGTCACATTTCCCTCTTTCTGGTTTACAGTAAAATAGTTGGGCTTTTGACACTCTGAAAGAGAAAGCGCATTTCCTTTTATTCGATCATCAGATCCACCAGCCATATATAAAAATCTTCCTAACTAAACTCAGTTATCTCTCTGTGCTAAGGGTAATTGTTGGGGTGATATTAAGGGTGGAGGTGACCTCATATGCTAAGTGCCAGGCTTCAGATAGCTGAGATTTAAATGTCTGTGCTTCTATATGGGATTCCCAAACCCACATAGGTGATGAAGATTCCACCTGAAATGCAGGTGACACAAGAGATGTGGATTCAATCCCTGGGTTGGGAAGATCCCCTGGAGGAGGAAATGGCAACCACTTCAGTATTCTTGGATGGATGACCTCATGGACAGAGGAGCCTGCAGGGTCAGGGTTGGGGTACAGTCTATGAGGTTGCAAAGAATCACACATGACTGAGGGATTGAGCACACAGCACACACATGCTTCTATATTAAATCCTGTGGCATCTGAAGTTTTCAGTGATTTAGTTTGAACATATTTTTCTGGCTTTCTTGTAATAAGTCCTTCTGTGAATCTCTGCTTCAGTCAACATATATTATCTGTTGCTCTTACACACATCTTGAGGGCTTCATTGCTTGGGCCTTTCCTCATGTGTTCTCTCTGCCTTATAAAGCTTCCACTTGTGGAATTCTGGTTGGTGTTTTAAAATCTAGTTTTTCCAACTTTGTCTTTAAAGCTTTACCTTATCTAAAACTTTTTCTTTCTGTTTGACCTGGCGTGACCATAGCAGGATTCATAGAAATGGAACAACAAATAAGAAAGAGGTAAGAAATTTTATTTCTATTCTTGGTTCAACTAATTATATGAGGTTAAATAAAACTCTTAATGTCTATAATTAATAATAATTATCCAGCTTATCATCCAGTTCTATTTTGAGCTTCAGTAGACTTAAGATGCTTGAATTTATAACATGAAAATAAACATCTTAGAAAATTTTAGGGTTTTATAAAATAAAATTTGTTTTATAATTAAAATTTGGTTAAATTCATTACTATGATTTCTTGTTTTCCTCGCATAAAAGCAGGGACAAATGCTGTACCCAACTCCTAGTGGTAAATGAAATGTTATATGAAATGTTGATCACAGGATCTGGCATTTAGGAAGAGCCCAATGCTTATCACAGTGGTTTTCTCTGCTTTTCAATTCACATTTCACCATGATTTACTTATGGCCAGGTTTTTTCAGCCTTTTTTAGTCTATGTGTTTGAGTCTGAATAGTTTCTATTGCTAAGTCTTCAAATGCATCAATCTTTTTTTCTGCTATGTCTAATATGCTTTAGTCCTTATCCAGTGTACTTTTTATTTTAGGTATTTTAGTTGTTCATCTTTAGAGTTTCCATTTGCCTCCATTTCTCTCATTTTATTCATGTGTTTCTTCTCATTCTAGACCATGTGGAATATATTCATATATATTTTAACTGTCTGCTATTTCTTATCACAGTTATTTTACAGAAAATTATGCTAAGAATTATTTGTGATATGAATATTCTAAATTAAATAATTGATGATGAAATGACTAGTGGAATGTCTGAATGATTGATTTGGCATGATCTTACCCTTCATTAAGCTGAGTTCCTTTCTTTAAATTCCTGTTGCAGAAACAAATATAAGACCACCTGAAACAAATTACAGTATACAGAAGAAGCTAGAGAGACACATGTTTGGAAGTGACTTAAAAAAGAAAATAACCAGATAGATGTTAAAGTTTATCAGTTCACAAAATACCTTATGTGCCCTATTTCATTAGTATCCAAAAGGGAAATAGGAGAGGTGCTGATTTTCTGGAGGTAAGAAATTAAACTTGGGAAAAGTTTAATTTCGCCACTGACTGTCATTATAAATTAAATTTGAGTATATGGTTTTTGAGGTTTTGACTCTTGATGAAAGTGAAAGTGGAGAGTGAAAAAGTTGGCCTAAACTCAACATTCAGAAAACGAAGATTATGGCATCTGGGCCCATCACTTCATAGGAAATAGATGGGGAAACAGTGGAAACAGTGGCAGAGTTTATTTTTTGGGGCTCCAAAATCACTGCAGATGATGACTGCAGCCATGAAATTAAAAGACGCTAACTCTTTGGAAGAAAAGTTATGACCAACGTAGATAGCATATTGAAAAGCAGAGACATTACTTTGCCAACAAAAGTCCGTCTAGTCAAGGCTATGGTTTTTCCAGTGGTCAAGTATGGATGTGAGAGTTGGACTGTGAAGACAGCTGAGCGCCAAAGTATTGATACTTTTGAACTGTGGTGTTGGAGAAGACTCTTGAGAGTCCTTTGGACTGCAAGGAAATCCAACCAGTCCATTCTGAAGGAGATGAGTCCTGGGATTTCTTTGGAAGGAATGATACCAAAGCTGAAACTCCAGTACTTTGGCCACCTCACACGAAGAGGTGACTCATTGGAAAAGACTCTGATGCTGGGAGGGATTGGGGGTAGGAAGAGAAGGGGATGACAGAGGATGAGATGGCTGGATGGCATCACTGACTCGATGGACGTGAGTCTGAGTGAACTCTAGGAGTTGGTGATGGACAGGGAGGCCTGGTGTACTGTGATTCATGGGGTTGCAAAGAGTTGGACATGACTGAGCGACTGAACTGAACTGAACTGAACTGAATATCACTTATGAGTCTGCCAAAATGAATGGTGAACAAAAGCAAATCCAAAAAAGGTGCTGACTGTACTCTTTCTATTCTAGTTTATAATTTATTAGTATTTTTGTTTCTGGTTAAATTCTCTAGATTACAGTCTTGTACACTGTCAAATTCCAACCACAACTCTATTTATCTTTCAAAACCTCAAACATCAAAACATTTAAATAAAATCTAGTGAATAAAGAACATTTAGAAATGGCATCAGAATACTACAAACTCTACTCACTATACATAGTGAGATACACCACCACTACCATATTTAAATATGCTTCAATATCAAAGTAGATTACAGCAATAAAGACAGGTGACCACATATTCAAAGCTGCTACTATAAAATCAAAACGTAAGATTTAAACCTAATGTTTTTTAACTAGTAATTTATTATGGGTTAGGAAACCAGTAATCAAACTTGTTAGATATAAAATTAAGGACTTTTTGTGAATGGATTTGCTAATATCTGTTTGGTTGTTTGAGGTTTACAAAATTCACATTAGTGTTTTGCTTTTTAATGCTATGTTTTCTTTTTTACCTTTTCATCCCTTCACTAATTTTTTTCTCACTCCTCTACCTGCATCTCTTATAACCTTCAATTCATTCTCTGTATCTTTAAACTTGATTTTTTTTTCTATTTTTCTTTTAGACTCCACATATAGGAATCATAAGATAATTCTTTTCCCATCCTACTTATCTAACTCGCTTCACTTAACATAAGGTTCTCAAAGTCCATCCATGTTGTCACAAATGGCAAACTTTCACTATTTTTATGGCTAAATAATATTCCGTTGTATAAATACTACAACTTTTTATCTACTCTTCCATCAACAGACACTTAGGTTGTTCCCATATTTTAGCCATTATAAATAATGCTGTATCAAATATGCGGGTGCATATATCTTTTTGAGTATTTTCATTTTCTTTGGACAAACACACAGAAATGGAATTTTTGGTTCATATAGTAGTTGTATTTTTAATTTTTGAGAGACTTCCATAATGTTTTCCACACTGGCTACACCAATTTACCTTCCTGCCAACAGTGCAAAAACCAAAAGAAATTCCTTTTCACCATATCTTCATCAACACTTGTTATTTCCTGTCTTTTTGATAACAGCCCCTTTGACATGTTTGAAGTAATATCTCATTGTGGTTTTGATTTGCATTTCCCTGATAATTAATGATGTTGAGTATCTTCTCATATGTCTGTTGGCAAACTTGATATCTTTTGAAAATGTCTGTTCAGATCTTTTGCCTATTCAATTTAGATCTTCTGTCTATTCAGTCTTCAGATTGTCTTTCTTTTTCTCCTTTTGCCATTGATTAGTACAAGTTCTTTATATATTTGGATATTAGCCCCTTAACAGTTACATGGTTTGAAAATATTTTCTCCCATTCAGTAGGCTGTCTTTTCATTTTGTTGATGATTTATTTTGCTGTTCAAAAGATTTTTAGTATTAGGTAGTTCCACTTATTTATTTTTGCCTTTGATACTTTTGCTTTAACATCAGATTCAAGAAATCATCAGCAAGATCTATGTCAAGGAGATTGCCTTTGTTTTCTTACCTAATTTTCATGGTTTTATGTGTTACATTCTTTAGTCCATTTTAGCTATTGTTACACATCATGCAAGACAGTGGTCAAGTTTTATTCTTTTGCATGTGGCTCTCCAATTTTCCTAAACACCATTTATTGAACAGACTGTCATTTCTCAATTGTTTATTACTGTTTCTTTTGTCACATATAATTGAACATATATGTATGAGTTTATTTCTGGGCTCTATTCTATTCCACTATGTGTCTATTTTTAATGCCTATACCATATTGTTTTAATTACTGTAACTTTGTAATTAGTTTGAAATCAAGGAGCATGACAGCTTCAGTTTTGTTCTTTTTCAAGATTGTTTTGACAATTTGAGGGATTTGGGGGGTTTTATAAAATCTATAAGCAAGAAAGATCTTTCAATTTATCTGTGTTTTCTTCCATTTTATTCTATTTGAAACAATTATAAATGATATTTTTCTTCATTTCTCCTTCTGATATGCCTAATAACTTTGATATAATAGAAATATAAGTACATTATGTAGATATATAATATTTTATTATGTTATATATATGCTATATAAACATATAAAATATGTAGATAGTAATAAAAAGTCACTTCATAGTTAATCTGCCAGAAATATTACACTGACATATTATTTTACCTAAATTCCAAATAATTCTAAGTAGCTTGCATTTTTTTCTAGATATAGTAGTGTATTGGTGTGCACTGCTTATCAATGTTTCCTTCATCAAAAAAATAACTCTTCATGGGCAGAGAAAAAGTGGAATCAATAGCTCCACAAAGATTCCTGATCAGGACGTTTTGCCAAGAGTCTTATGTTATAATAATGAATTAAGTTTATAAGGCACAAATTAATTTTGAGAGAATTTTTTATATTTTTATGTCTCTGCATAGTATATTGTATTTGATTTTCAGGCAAATACATAATAAGCTAGCAGTTATTCTCTTAAACACATCCCATGAGGTATCCCTTTAAATCTATATAGGAAATGGAGTGCTATAAATACTGTTCTGTCCACTGATTACCTTGAATTCAATAAATTTATGGAATATTAACTAGTTAGTTTAATTAAATTACTCTAAACAATGGTATTTCTAAATATAATGACTGTATTCTTTAACATAAATACAACTCTTAAGGACTAAAACCTCCTGTATACCTTATGGTACCTGGTATCTTAAACATAGTTCTCAAATATATTATTTTTCAAGAAGAGAAAGGTATTTTGTTGAATATTAATACCTATTAAATTTTCTGAATGCTTATATGCTAAAAAAAAAAAAATCACATACTGCATTTTCTGAATTAATGCAGTTTGACCCCAGATAAACTAATGTACATACCAGTACTAATAGTCAAAACTTACCAGTGTAGGTAGTTCAAAACACATTATTGTTTTGGCAGGTAGAAATACTCACATTTAGGATAAAATTTAAATAACTTTAAAAAGTTGTAAAAGATAGATAGTACCTGTTTGAACAAGTGTACACAACGGTGAACTGACATACTAAAAAAGGAACTACCAGGAGAGGTTGTCAGAAAATTTAAATTTCACATATTTGTATTTTGCTATTTTTAGTAAAAGATGGTAATTTTCAGCAGAAATTACTTTGAAGAAGAATAGGAGAATAAATAAGCAAGCACATTAAACATTTAATTATGAATTAGGGAAAGGTAAACATTCTTAATACAACCACAGGTTCCCCATGCATCAAGGGGATGCAACCAAACATTCAGTCTTCAGAACCTAACAGTCTGGAAGCTGCAGAATATCAAACCTGGATTATTAGAGACAAGCAATTTTTAGCCTCCAAAGAAACACAAAAGATACGCATTGTGATTGTCTCATAATCATTTCAATAGTACTACTTTCTGCACATTTTGTCACCATTTCCACAAAGATGTGTGTGTCAAGAACATCATAAAGCAACATGACTCTTCATCACTAATTGCTAATTGTCCTTGTTAATTGCATGCTATGTATCAAAGAGTAATGAAAGTTGTGGGATCAATAAAATTAACGTGAACATGTATTTTCTGAAAAATGGAGTTTATTAAATTCTTTTTCATTTACTTGTGACTCCCCTAAATAGAAAGTACTCCTATTTGAGTGTTTATACTTCCTTTCTTTTCTAAGCTTTTTGTAGGCAATTTGAAGTTGATGAAACAAGGAAAAGAAAAAGAAAAACCATGCCCTCTCACCATAAAGCAGAAACAGAAAGATCTCTCAGTTCAGTTCAGTTGCTCAGTAATGTCCTACTCTTTGTGACCCCATGAACCGCAGCACACCAGACTTCCCTGTCCATCACCAACTCTCGGAGTCCACACAAACCCATGTCCATTGAGTTGGTGATGACATCCAACCATCTCATCCTCTGTCATTCCCTTCTCCTGCCTTCAAACTTTCCCAGCACCAGGGTCTTTTCAAATGAGTTACCTCTTCACATCAGGTGGCCAAAGTATTGGAGTTTTAGCTTCAGCATCAATCCTTCTAATGAACACCCAGGACTGATCTCCTTTAGGATGGACTGGTTGGATCTCCTTGCAGTCCAAGGGACTCTCAAGAGTCTTCTCTAACACCACAGTTTAAAGCATCAATTGTTTGGAGCTCAGCTTTCTTTATATCCAAGTCTCACATCCATACATGACCACTGGAAAAACCATAGCCTTGACTAGACAGACCTTTCTTGACAAAGTAATGTCTCTGTTTTTGAATATGCTATCTAGGTTGGTCATAACTTTCCTTCCAAGGAGTAAGTGGCTTTTAATTTCATGGCTGCAATCACCATCTGCAGTGATTTTGGAGCCCCCAAAATAAAGTCTGACACTGTTTCCACTGTTTCCCTATTTCCCATGAAGTGATGGGACCAAATGCCATGATCTTCGTTTTCTGAATGTTGATCTTTAAGCCAACTTTTTCACTGTCTTCTTTCACTTTCATCAAGAGACTCTAGTTCTTCTTCACTTTCTGCCATAAGGGTGGGGTCATCTGCATATCTGAGGTTATTGATTTCTCCCAGCAATCTTCATTCCAGCTTGTGATTCTTCCAGCCCAGCGTTTCTCATGATGTACTCTGCATAGAAGTTAAATAAGCAGGGTGACAATATATAGCCTTGATGTACTCCTTTTCCTACTTGGAACCAGTCTGTTCCATGTCCAGTTCTAACTGTTGCTTCCTGACCTGCATACAGGTTTCTCAAGAGGCAGGTCAGGTGGTCTGGTATTCCCATCTCTTTCAGAATATTCCACAGTTTATTGTGATCCACATAGTAAAAGGCTTTGGCATAGGCAATAAAGCAGACATAGATGTTTTTTTGAAATTCTCTTGCTTTTTTGATGATCCAGCAGATGTTGGCAATTTGATTTCTGATTCCTCTGCCTTTTCTAAAACCACCTTGAACATCTGGAAGTTCACAGATCATTTATTGCTGAAGCCTGGCTTGGAGAATTTTGAGCATTACTTTACTAGCGTATGAGATGAGTGCAATTGTGCAGTAGTTTGAGCATTCTTTGGCATTGCTCTTCTTTGGTATTGGAGTGAAAACAGACCTTTTTCAGTCCTGTGGCCACTGCTGAGTTTGGCAAATTTGCTGGCATATTGAGTCTCTAGTTTTATTCAAATTACACTAAAGCGCTACAACTGCTAAAAAATAGGCAGTCACTCATTTTGCTGGTGGGAGCCTAAATCAATAAAATATGTGTTTGCAAAGCAGTATGTTTTTTAAAACTCTGAACATGTTTATATCTTTGACATATTAAATGTACCATAGTCATTTATTCTAAAATACCATAAGAAATGCTAAAAAATTTTATGCCCAATATTTTTTGAAATACTATTTGTACTAGTGGCAAATTAAAAATAGACTAGTCAATAAAAGAGTTACTATGAGGTAAGTTGTATATTTCTAGTAATCAGTTCAGTTCAGTCGCTCAGTTGTGTCCAACTCTTTGCTACTCCATAGACTGCAGCATTCCAGGCTTCCCTGTACATCATCAACTCCCAGAGCTTACCCAAACTCACATCCATTGAGCTTACCCAAACTCACATCCTTCCAATGTATATTCAGGACTGATTTCTTTTAAGATGGACTGGTTTCCAGTAATACATTTACCAAAAACATGAAAAAATATCTTTAAAAAATTTTAGAAATTGCTTCCATACAGGTAACATGATATAATGTACATGCCACCTCCACACTTTGGCTCTGGAGGGGAAACCTAATCTCAGTTAACTACTAATTAGCTTGATGATGTTGTGCGGGTGAGTTACTTAACTTCTCTATATCTCTGGTTCCTTATCTGTAAAATGATGAAAGTGAATGTGTTAGCTGCTTGTTGCATCCAAGTCTTTTGCAACCCCATGGACTGTTACCTGCCAGGCTCCTCTGTCCATGGGGGTCTACAGGAAGGAATACTGGATGGATAGCCATTCCCTTCTCCACGAGATTTTCCCAACCCAGGGACTGAACACATTTCTCTTCCATTGCAGGCAGATTCTTTACTGTCTGAGCCATCACGGAAACCCATAAAGTAAGGACGATCATATGATTTACCTCATTGGGCCATTGTGAGCAATGAATGAAATATTGCATATAAAGTGACTATAGTGAGGATTTCTCACACAGAAATTCATCATAAATATTAGCTCTTACTACAGCTTGTATAAAATTAGAATACCTAAATGTGTGTGATGTGGAAAAACACTTAGAGGCAAGAATTATAAATTGCACCCAAATGCTAAAGGTCGTAATTTTTTAGTGGCATGTAAGGTTTTTTCTAGGTTGGTCATAACATTTCTTCCAAGGAGTAAGTCTTTTAATTTCATGGCTGCAGTCACCATCTGCAGTGATTTTGGAATCCCCAAAAATAAAGTCTGACACTGCTTCCACTGTTTCCCCATCTATTTCCCATGGAGCGATGGGACCAGATGCCATGATCTTTGTTTTCTGACTGTTGAGCTTTAAGCAAACTTTTTCACTCTTCACTTTCACTTTCATCAAGAGGCTTTTTAGTTCCTCTTCACTTTCTGCCATAAGGGTGGTGTCATCTGCATATCTGAGGTTATTGATATTTCTCCCGGCAATCTTGATTCCAGCTTGTGATTCTTCCAGTCCAGCCTTTCTCATGATGTACTCTGCATATGTTGACCATCTGGTGATGTCCATGTGTAGAGTCTTCTCTTGTGTTGTTGGAAGAGGGTGTTTGCTATGACCAGTGCATTTTCCTGGCAAAACTCTATTATTCTTTGCCCTGCTTCATTCTGCATTCCAAGGCCAAATTTGCCTGTTACTCCAGGTGTTTCTTAACTTCCTCCTTGTGCATTCCAGTCCCCTATAATGGAAAGAACATCTTAAGTTATGACCAACCTAGATAGCATATTGCAAAGCAGAGCCATTACTTTGCCAACAAAGGTCCGTCTAGTCCAGGCTATGGTTTTTCCAGTGGTCACGTATGGATGTGAGAGTTGGACTGTGAAGACAGCTGAACGCTGAAGAATTGATGCTTTTGAACTGTGATGTTGGAGAAGACTCTTGAGAGTCCCTTGGACTGCAAGGAGATCCAACCAGCCCATTCCGATGGAGATCAGTCCTGGGATTTCTGTGGAAGGAATGATGCTGAAGCTGAAACTCCAGTACTTCGGCCACCTCATGCGAAGAGTTGACTCATTGGAAAAGACTTTGATGCTGGGAGGGATTGGGGGCAGGAGGAGAAGGGGACGACAGAGGATGAGATGGCTGGATGGCATCACTGACTCGATGGACGCAAGTCTGAGTGAACTCCAGGAGTTGGTGATGGACAGGGAGGCCTGGCGTGCTGTGATTCATGGGGTCTCAAAGAGTCGGACATGACTGAGTGACTGAACTGAACTGAAAGTTTTTTCTCTGTCTTAATATGATCACTCGCTTTTCTACACTTTTCTACATTCACTGTTTTTTTCACTGACAAAAAAATAATATTTAATTATCATATAAGATTAAATTTTAAAATATCTGAAAATTTTTGTAGAAAATCTCTACTTATAAATAAGCATCTCTGTGTCAAGAGGAAAATGTCAACTTTGTTGTTCAATCACAAGTTCAAGCTATAGATTATATCAATTAGTTTGTCATTAAATGCTAGTATACTTCCAAGAGAAATCACAGAGATACAATTTAACACCCTCAGATGCCCTTAATTAGTTCAATAGCTCAGTCATTCTCTTGATTAAAAATAAATGTCTATATGGCTAGTCATAAAATATTCTACTTACCATTATTCAAAGACTACATTTCAAAACTAATCAGTATTAATGGAGGATGAATTCAAGTACAGAATGACGTGTTACTTTGACTAAGTCTATACTATAACATCAACATTCAGAAAACGAAGATCGTGGCATCTAGTCCCATCACTTCATGGCAAATAGATAGGGAAACAGTGGAAACAGTGTCAGACTTTATTTTTGGGGGCTCCAAAATCACTGCAGATGGTGATTGCAGCCATGAAATTAAAAGACGCTT
>SJYT01035097.1:229120-284948 GCA_006410635.1 Cephalophus harveyi | reverse complement strand
CAGTCTGTTCTCAGTATCAGTGAGCTCGGTGTTTTGTTTTTATATTCCACATGTAAATGAGATCATACAGTATTTGTCTTTCTCTGTCTGACTTATATTACTTGGCATAATGCCCTCGAGGTCCAGTCCTATTGTTACAATGTCAAAGTTCCCTTTTATGGCTGAATAATATTCCAATGTATAGCATCCCTTGATGGACACTTAGGTTGCTTCCATGTCTTGAAAATACATTTTTTTACATCAAAATATCACAGCCCCAAACTGAAAACAACCCAAATGTCCATCAACAAGGAAACAGATTACAAAAAGTGATATGTCTGTATAGGGGACATACTGCTACCCAGTAATAAAAAGGAATGATCCACTGGTACATGCAGAGGTGTAAATAACTCTCAAAATCATTAGGCTGAATGAAAGATGGCAGACACTAAAGAAAGCCTTTATACTATAATATTCTGTTTATGTAAAATTCTAAGAACTGCAAACTGATCTTTAGTGAAAGAGAGTAGATCAGTGTTTGTCTGGGGACTGAAAAGGAGTGTGAGAATTGGAGGTGAAGGAAATGATCTGTCTCCTGACTGTGGCAGTAGTTTCATAGGTATATACATCTGTCAAAACTCTTTGAATTGTACACTTTAAATGGATGTGGTTTATTATGTGTCTATGTTTGTATTGTACATATGTATTATACATTTGTCTGTATTTCTCTCATCTAGTAGATTCCACTTTTCAGCACATTCTGTTGGCTATACTTTCAGAAAGTATCCAGAACTCAATGCCTTCTTTTTATTCCTGCTGCCACCATACTAGCCTAAGCTTCCATGATCTTGGGAGAAGGCAACGGCAACCCACTCCAGTACTCTTGCCTGGAGGTTGCAGTCCATGGGGTCGCTAGGAGTCAGGCATGACTGAGCGACTTCACTTTCACTTTTCACTTTGCTACACTGGAGAAGGAAATGGCAACCCACTCCAGTGTTCTTGCCTGGAGAATCCCAGGGACGGTGGGCTGCCGTCTATGGGGTCGCGCAGAGTCGGAAACAACTCAAGCGACTTAGCAGCAGCAGCAGCCATGATCTTTTGTTTGGATAATTGTTCTAGAGTTTAACTAGTCCCGCAGTGCCACACCTGGCTTCAGATTAATCGGGTTCTAGAGTTATCCTGTTTAATCAGAGGTCATATCACATCACTCTTCTGCTTAATACCTTGTGTGATGTACATACATCCTGTTTAGAGTAAGTCCATCTTACTCTATTATCTTTACAGTGGCTTATAAGAACTTATACACCTGGCTTCCTGATAGCTCACTCCGCCTCATGCATTCCAGCTGCATTGCCTTCCTTGCATTTCCTTGAGTGAGCAATCTAGGCAGGCCCTTACTTCAGAGCCTTTGACCTTGCTATTGGCTTCCCTGTGATATTTCCCCCAAAGACAGCTACATGACTTCTTTCCTTATCTCCTTCACATCTTTACGTACATATCCCATCCCAGGGATCCTCCCCTGGCTACTGTGTTTAAGTCGCTGCCAGCTTTGGAGTAGGTTATCCACATCTCCCTTTCCTGCCTTGTTTTCTTCACAGCACTTGCTACCAGTTAACATACTATGTTTTACTGTTTCTTTTTTTTTTTTTTTTCCTGTCTTTCTCTGTCGCCTGTCTAGTAGGTAAGTTCAATGAGGGCAGAGAATTTTGTACATCTTCCCAGCCCAGCTCTTTTGCCATGGTTGGTGCTCAGCATATATTTGTGGAATGAATGAAATCCTTTCACTTGTACTCCATGTAGATCAAATTCAAAATCAAACTCAACTGGGATAAGCTTCTCAAACAGGTTACTGTAATGTTTCTGTTCCTTACATTGTCCAGTAAATATTCTTCATCTAAAATATGGAATTTAAAGGATTTGCTATAAGGGAATTAGCTTAATATGTAGTACTTTGAGTTTCCTTGTTTGTAAAAGGAGGTAGATAGATAGATAGACTGAATGATTCCTAGAGTTCCTTTTTCTTTTCAAAGTCTGTGACCCTTTTAACTGAAACCCTTTTGGTTTGGGAATGTTGAGAAACTCTCCGTTTGATCTCTTTATAGATAGAGATATGAGTGTTTTTATTTACTTCAGTCCCTGTTCCTTTTAAAAAATCCTAGGAGCTCTGGAAGCCAGAGTTTGGCAAGGAAGAGGTTAATACAAGAAATAGGGTAACAATTCATGAGACCACAGTTCATCTTAGCAGCTGGTTTGGGAGGAGGGGGAAAACAGCTTCAAATGACTAAGAATGACCAGAATGTAATCTGAGTAAGAATCTGGACATAAACATTTCTTTTGTAAACTAATTGAGGAATTTAATGGAAAAAAGCAGAGACATTACTTTGCCAACTAAGGTCCATCTAGTCAAGGCTATGGTTTTTCCAGTAGTCATGTATGGATGTGAGAGTTGGACTGTGAAGAGAGCTGAGCGCCGAAGAATTGATGCTTTTGAACTGTGGTGTTGAAGAAGACTCTTGAGAGTCCCTTGGACTGCAAGGAGATCCAACCAGTCCATTCTGAAGGAGATCAGCCCTGGGATTTCTTTGGAAGGAATGATGCTAAAGCTGAAACTCCAGTACTTTGGCCACCTCATGCCAAGAGTTGACTCATTGGAAAAGATTCTGATGCTGTGAGGGATTGGGGGCAGGAGGAGAAGGGGACAACCGAGGATGAGATGGCTGGATGGCATCACGGACTCGATGGACGTGAGTCTGAGTGAACTCTGGGAGATGGTGATGAACAGGGAGGCCTGGCGTGCTGCGATTCATGGTGTCGCAAAGAGTCGGACACGACTGAGCGACTGAACTGGACTGAACTGATGCCCCAGAAATTGATTTCAAATTCTGGTTGTAAGTCAGGAGAGAAAATAGAGTTTGGTATATTACATTCTATAGATAGCAATAGCTTTGTCCTGTAAACACGTGGATTAAAAAATTTTATATGTATGGCTGAATCTCTGCTGTCCACCTGAAACTATTATAGCATTGTCAATCAGCTATACGTCAATATAAAATTTAAAAATTTAGTGACATTTTAAAAAAGATGCAGAAGCTGCCACTCTTATTCCCTTGGACCTATGTAAAAAAGAAAATTGTGCTTAAGAGACAGGGTTCTTTTATGCAAAAGTGTGGAGTAAAATAAAAACTATGATAAAATATTTTCATTATCTAAAAGTTCTTTTTATGGTTTTAAATTTCAAGGTAGTACTGACATTTCATTTATAGCTGTTACAAGTTTTACCTCTGCTTGCTTTTAAGGATGTAATAACTAGTTTCTTACATTTATCAGTTCTTGCTTCAATAATTTAGGGAAGCATGGGATGCTGGTGTTAATGATGAGTTTTAATTAATGAATCAGTTTTTATGAATAGGCTTCATAGGATTTATACTGCTCTCCCATCAAGGGTTCAGAAGAATAACTGAATATTTTAGTATTCTACTCCAATACTTTGGCTACCTCATGTGAAGAGTTGACTCATTGGAAAGCCCTGATGCTGGGGGGGATTGGGGACAGGAGGAGAAGGGGACGACAGAGGATGAGATGGCTGGATGGCATCACCAACTCGGTGCACATGAGTCTGAGTGAACTCCGGGAGTTGGTGATGGACAGGGAGGCCTGGCGTGCTGCGATTCATGAGGTCGCAAAGAGTCGAACACGACTGAGCAACTGTACTGAACTGAATATAGTTTTGTTGAAATGCCTAGGTATTTGTAACTGCTACTGTTTGAAAATTAAAACCATGGTAATGACAATACCACTTACTCACAGTCAGTCAAGCACATGCTGTAAGTTGTTTTTTCTGGTAGTGCAGATGGTTTTGAGCCGATATTTTGAAAGACTTTCCAAGCCCTCTTGTACTTCCTGGATTTTGTTTGCTGAAAGTTGGCTTCATGGTGTGCAGTCATGAGTTAGGGGAGGAGAAGGAGCCTGACCAACCCCTACAATATTCTGAGTCATATTTCTTTTCGATGGAACTAAACCAACATGAATGTTGAGAGAGGTCAAAATTTGGCAGCTTTTCATTTGCTTGATATTTGTAAACAGGCTTTCTTTACAAAAAGGAGTTTGGAGGAGGGCAGAGAGGTCATTCTTTTTTTAAAATATATACTTGTATAATTTCCTGCTTGGCCATACACATGAAGCATATTAATATTGATAGACTATTTGAATTCAAGACTATAGATAATGCTGGATTGATTTACAGACATTTCTGTTCCTTTTTCAGTAAGGAATACTCAGTAAGTAGGGGAGTGGAATTGACCTGTATACCTCTCATCTTGTCTTCAGCAAGAAGTATATGGCTACTTCATGGATTCCCTTTTGTCAGTTACATGACTGATGTTTATTAAGTGCTTATTAAGTGTCTGGACCCTGTTCTTGGTGATAGAAATGCAATGGTCAACTGGAGAGTCGTTTCTACTCTTAAGATTGTAGAGGTGGATAGATAGATGATAAACCTGCACATAAGTAATTCAGTAAGATAAACTCGATAAACATGGAGAAGATAGATCAGGTGTTAGTCTATTGTGAAGGCGTGGAGTATGGTGAGAGCTGTTTAGCTGGTCAGAGAAGCCTTCACTAAAGGGGTGATATCTGGATTGAGACCTGAAGGAAGAGAGGAGGAAACCATGGGGTGACTTGCTCTAAGATCGTTCCCCGCAGAAAGAACCACACAGTGACAGTAAATCTGGTATGTTCAGAGACAGAAAGGAGACCACTGAGGCTGAAGAACAGTGAGCCAGGCAGGGAAGAGCAATCAGACATAAGGTTGGAGTCAGAGGCCGGGTCACGTAGACACTGGTAGGTCACAGGAAGGAGTTTGGATTTTTTTCAAGCATGAGGTTTTTCAAAGTGAGGTATTTATAATCTATGTTGAAGACAGTCAAGAGGAAAGTAAAAATGGAAACAGGAAGACTAGGTAGGATGCTGTTGCTATAGTTTCCTGGGAAGATGGTGGAAGCTTTGATCAAGGTAGTGGTAGTGGGATTCAGGGTATATTTTGTTGATTTTAAAGCTAGCAAAACTTGATAGATTGGAATGGCATAAAAGAATCAAAAATGATCTTAATTTTTCTTTTTTGGTCTTAGTAATGAAGTGCATAGTGATGCTATTTGCTGAATTGAGCAAGTCTTGAAGTTGGATGCAAAGGTTTGGAGTGGTGAGAACACTTTCTCTGCTTGGGTCATATTGACCCTCAGTGTACCAAGGAAAACAGTCATCATTATTTGACATTTTAATCCGTCGCATCCTTTTTACTTTCAATTTTTTACATTTTCAGTTATTTTACAAATAATTTATAGAAATAAGTGTACAGGAATAATGAAAACTCTATTAGAAATTTTAATAAAAATTTAAATATACCAAATGCAAACTCAATTAAAAAAAAAATACTTTTTCAAGAGCAGTTTTTGGTTCACAGTAAAATCGAGAGGATGGTATAGAGTTCACACACACACACCCCTGGTCCCACACATGCACAGCCTCCTCTATGAAACCATTTTCCAGTGTGTTGGTACATTTGTAACAACAGATTTATAAACTTCAACTAGAATGATCAGTCCAGTGAGTTTTTTTATTTCTTCATCATCTATTTCCTTCCATACACTTTTGTATAAATACCTGCCTTCAGCATTTATCCACCTTTGAACTTTAATAACTAAAATTTGCTGCACAATCATAAAAGATGAAAGAATACGGTCACACATCCTTTTAGGTAAGTGGGATAGTCCAGATTCTTTATTTTATTGATTTACAATGTTGTGTTAATTTCTGCTATAGCAAAGTGCTCACATATATACCTCTTTTTTATATTCTTCGTATATTTATAATCTTTGTTCTTTGGGAGACCTGTAAAAAAAAAAAAAAGTCAATCCTTACAAATAGAACTGTTCAGAAAAGACATTTAAAAATAAAACTTGGATTAGTAGATCCAGATGATGTTAGTTAACAAGGGTTAAGTTTGAAATGCTTATTAGACATCCTAGTGGAGATGCGCAATAGTGGTTGTCTCTGTGAGTCTGGAGCTCTGGCAAGAGATCCAGGCTGAGGATTTCAGTCGGAGAGTCGTCAACACATATATGGTATTTAAAGCATTGGGTCTAGACAGGATTGCTTGGGAAGGGAGTATAAATTGAAAACAGTAAAGAGCCTGGAATAGGCTTCTGTGGAACTCCAGGTTTTAGAAGTCTGGTGAAGGAAAAAGCTACAGAGAGAATGCAAACAGTGAGATAGGAACCTACGCTCTCATTTAGAGAAGTGTGTTTTAAGTTATCAGTCGGATCAAAGGATGCTGAGAGGTTTTTTGTTTTTGTTTTCCAGAGAGGTCAGAGAGGTTTGGCCATTAGCTTTTTCAAAAAGTAGGGATCATGGATGACCTTGAGAAGAACTTTTTCATTGAAGTGATAGAACCAAAAGCCTATTTGTAATGGATGGAATTGAGAAAGAAGAAATAAAAAGTAGAAGAAGCTCATTTAGTAGATTTTGCTATAAAGTCAGAAAAATGGTAGTTGGTAGGGGTTTCTTTTAATACACTTTAGGGGACTGAGAGGAGTTGGTTGAGTACCTAGAATTGGGAGTGTGAGCCAGGGAGCTATTAGAACCTTAAATCAAAATATTAAGGCTCTATATTAATATTTTCAGATTAATTAAGGCTCTATATTAATATTTTCAGATTAACTAAGGCTCTATATTAATATTTTCAGATTAATACTCTCCAGGAAGGAGCAGAACAGCTCTTGGTCAGGTTCTCCCCCCTCGCCCCCCGTCTTATTCATGCTAAAAATTTTTGCTAGGATTTTTACTTACCTTTCGCCAGTTAGAAACAAAAACACTCATTGAATATTGGCTTGCCTGTGTGATTTTACAATGCAAATCAAAAGAAAAAAATGAAATCTTTGTTAATTAAATCCTAGTTTTTTGGTATACATTTAAGTGATATTTATCTGCCAACTAGATCCCATATCTTTGGGACATGTTGAATTGTAGCGATTGCTATCTAAATGATAAGATGAATTGAAATAGCATTTTATTTAGAATAGTGTAGAATTCACATTTAGCTTTTTTTTTTGTTTTTGGCATGAATGTTGCTTACAATTATGAAGAACAAAGGTTCTGAAATATATTTTATGTTTTGAGATATAAATAATTAAAATGGAGGCCAAGTGTTTTAAACCTTTACTGTAGAGACTGATTAACTAAATATCTATTGATTGGAGCAGTTTGGAGCACTTAGAACTTATGCTTAAAATACTAGTTAAGTATTATTCAGTTTCATTAAAAAACTAATGTTTCTCTAGAGAATGTTAGGGTTGTGTCTAGTGACTCTGACTCTGAATTTGACTAACTTCACAACTTTTCTCTTTATCTGCTTTACATTTAGAGTATGATTTTTACAAAATGATTATTTTAGATATGCATTTGTGCCACCTTCATTATTTTCTTATTTAAGGAAATCAAAATGTCTTCTTTACAACTTTTCATTTTAATTTTGCTTATTATGTGTTAAAATCTTAATCCTCTGTGTTATATGTGATAACTCAATATTGTACAAATAAGACTTTCTGGAACAATTCCAGGTGATATTCCGGGAACTCAGTGGCAGTTAAATAGTACAGATATCTTTTGGCTCTTGATATTTTCATGATTGGCTTCCACCATATGAGGTTGTTGGATGCAGAAATTATTTAGCATCATTGTCAGGAGTCCCTTTAGGCCAATTTCGAAACTTAGTTTCTAAAACTTTCCAAAGAAGGAAGATCTCAAAATTTCTTAATATTGACCATTTGAAAATTCTTTGGTGTTAATGATAAAATGCTGAGTTAAATTTACTTGAGGTAATATTTGCCAAACAGTTATTTTACATGTTTATGCTCATAAATTTTGTATTTTAACATTTACTTTTAAAGCCTCTTAGGCTGAAGATACAGCTTGTTTGGTTCTCCCCCTTTTCCTTCTCATAATGCTGATTTCTTTCTTCCTTAATTTCACCATAAGTTTAGGGAGGAAAGGCTTCTTCCAACACATCTCCAGTATCGTGCCTTGTTATATCATGGGCTGTAAAGCGCTTTAGGATTTGGTCCTTGCCCAAGACCTGGCCTGTTCATGTCCTCAGTGATCTTCTGCTATTTACAGGCAGCAGTAAAGAACCTGTATGCCAGTGTAGGAGATGTGGGTTTGATCCCTGAGTCAGGATTATTCTCTAGAGGAGGAAATGGCAACCAACTCCAGTATTCTTGCCTGGAGAATTCCACGGACGGAGGAGCCTGATGGGCTACAGTCCATAGGTTCGCAAAGAGTCGGACAAAACTGAGCAACTAAACAACAACAATAAATGCTCTGAAGCTTCTAGGCCGTTTCTCATGGTTCTTGTCCTTTCACCTGTGATACTGCCTCCTACCTTGTCTGTCTAGCAATTCCTATTTATTCTTACGTCTTGGCTGATGGTTCACCTCCTGTGTTATGTGTTTCCCTTGGGCCAACTTTAGTGCTACATTTTATCTTAGATTTATTTTATTTTATGCCATGCCAGTGGGCTTGAGGGATCTTGGTTCCCCGACCAGGGATTGAACCCATGCCCCTGCAGTGGAGGTGCAGAGTCCCAACCCCGGGACTGCCGCATTCCTGGGGTTGCCATTTACATGTTCCTACTATACTTGGCTAGTGCTTCCTCTGTAGAAGCCATGGGTGTAGTTGTTGCACACTAGTCATCTCTCTAGACCTCCAGTAGCCACTAGCCTCACGGGCTACTGAGCACGTAAAATGTGGCTCCTACAACTGAGGAACTGAATTTTCTTTTTTTTTCCTTACTTAAAAAAATTTATTGAAGTATAGCTGATTTACAATGTTGTGTTAATTTCTGCTGTTCAGCACAGTGATTCAGTTGTACATATACATACATTCCTTTTGTATTTTTATTATGGTTTGTCACAGGATATTGAATATATTTCCCTGTGCTATACAGTAGGACTTTGTTGTTTATCAGGAACTTAATTTTAAATATTATTTAATATATGTGTGTGCATGCATGCGCAGTTAGTCTTGTCCAACTGTTTGCAATGCCTTGTACTGTAACTCAGCAAACTGCTCTGTCTATGGAATTTTCCGGGCAAAAATATTGGAGTGGATTGCTATTTCCTACTCCAGGGTATCTTTCTGACCCAGGGATTGAACCTAAGTCTCTTGCATCTCCTGCATTGGCAGGCAGGTTCTTTACCAGCTGAGCCACAAAACCAGTTTAACATAAATCAAATATAAATAGCCACGTGTGGCTAGTGGCTACTAATATATGTTGGACAACATGGCTTACAGCTTTAGTAGTGTGCCAATAGAATGAATAAGGAAAGGCATGGGTAAAAATCAGTGTTTCCAAGGAAATTTTAGCATCTGAATTAAGATGTGCTGTAAGGATAAAATATACGCTGAGTTCTGAAGACATAGTACCAAAAAAAAAAAAAGAATATAAATTTGTCACTAATAATTTTTTAAAATATTGATTATCTATTGAAATATAGCTTGAATATAATGGGTTAAATTAAATATATTATTTAAAATAATTTCACCTATTTCATTTTAGTTTGTTTTTTAAGTGGCCACCAGGAAGTTTACAATTCTACACGTCTGACCTTGGTGGCTCACAGTGTATTTCTTGGGACAGTGCTATTCTGAGAAAGAACTCTTTGTAGGAAGGAACTTATCTTTTCATTTTTATCACAACTATTACCATGCTTTCTACATAGCAAGTGCTTAATATCTAGTTGTTGAATTAATGAAATAAGTAGTCTCTAGAAACTAGTACTCGTGAGCCTTTTGAGGAATTGAAGCTTTAGGTTAAGACAACTGATTTTTGCAGGCAGGTCTGTAGGTGTATGTCTGTTTCACAGTATATTTCAATATATGATTGATAAATAATAAAAAAACACCTGCACATAAAAATAAAAAGTTTAAGAGACCTAGGAAGACAACAGCAATAACACTTGTTCTGAGTATTTAATCTAATTGAATCATTAAGCCCTCATAACAGCATCTATGAGCCAGGTTCTATTTATAGTCCCCATTTCAGGAAACTGAGGCAGAGAAATTAACTAAGACACAAAAATATTAACTGGTGAGTCCATGCTGTGAATTCTGGCAATCTGGCTTCATAGTTTGTACCTGTCACCACTATGCTAAGGACATGTAAAGTAATATAGTAATATAATTATAGTCACCCATGATTATTTAATTACTCATGTCAACTTAAAAAATGTACAACGTGAAAGTTGCGAGTGAAATTTTATTTTAGGCAAAATGAGGGCTGCAGCCTAGGAGACAGCATTTCAGAAAGCTCTGAAAAAACTGCTTCAAAGAGGTAGGAGGCAAGGTCAGTGTATATGTGATTTTGGTGAGGGGTGAGTACATGTAATCAAGCACATATGTTTTGCAGATTTCTGCTAGTCATGAGAACAGTTGTAACCATGAAGGATTTTAGTGCTTTTCTAGATATGAGGAGATAGAAGAATTGAGCTCATAAATGAAATCAAGCTCCTGAAAATATCTGTCTGAAGACCTGTCCTGCCAGTTGTCCCTGCTCTCTACCCTCTTGAGCACAGATTGCCTCATTTTGGCTCTTCATCCTGAGCTCTTTTCAGAGGGTGTTGAAAATCTGCAGCTCCAGCAGCACCTGATTTAATCCTTGTAGGAGTATTAATATAGATGGCAAGTGCTCATTTGTAGTTGACACTCTCAAGGTATGAAAGAATTTATGTGAATGGATCCTGGGCAGCATTGGCCTTGGGGAACTTTGCTTTCCTGAAATGAGGAAAATTTGTTTAGGAATTTCAGTCTAATTGCTTTAAGATTTATTAAAGCTCAGCGATTACAGTTTTTGTTTTAGTTCATTTGGTATGAACTCATACTGGTTTTTTTAGAGACTTTTGTTTTTTTCAACTCAGAGAAGAGCATAAAACTTGTCACTGATAGGGCATAAGTGAAAATTTTCATTTGGCTTCTGGGAAAACAAAATAAGATGGTCACTTATTTTGGGGTCCCAGGAATCAACTGCCCAATGACAGACATAAGGTATTTTAGGGGGAAGCAAAAAAGCAAGGATGTGTTTATTTCTCCTCAGCTTTCTCTTAACATTTCCCACTGAAAATTTTATGTCTAATTGAAAATTCAGTATGCCATTATTCTGAATAAATCTTACCAAATGAATAGTCATGAAGCAGCAGGGTATAATGTCTAAGGGAAAAAATTTTATATATATATATATATTTCATTTTTAATAAGTTGCCACAAATTCCCATATGTGCTGAGTTGTTTTTTTTCTTGTTCACACTATTCTTTTCAGTAATAACATACCTTTTGAGAATTCATACATTTGTAAGGGTATTCTGGAAAACTTCCCTCCTGCCTCAGATGGTAGAGAATCCGTGTGCAATGCAGGAGACCTGAATTTGATTCTTGGTTTGGTAAGATTCCCCTGGAGAAGGGAATGGCAACCCACTGTAGTATTATTGCTTGGAGAATTCCGTGGACTGAGGACCCTTGAGGTCTTCAGTCCATGGGGTTGCAAAGAGTCAGACACAACTGAGGAGCTAACACTTTAACTTTTCTGGAAAACTTAGCTTGAAAAATATGCTGTCAAAAGATTCAGGTGGATTCTAGGTAATACATGAATATACTTGTAGGCATTATGATTTTGCATGTAGAAAATAGGCTTATTTCTCTTGCTTACCTGAATATGGGTTGGCAGGCAGTTGAGTTGACAGTTCTGAGTTGGGCAGCTCTGTTCCACACTGTCACCCCGGGATCTCATTCTTTTTATCTTGTTCTACCACCCCCTAAGGAAGGTACTGCTCTTGTCTACAAAGATAAAGCTGAATCACTACCCCCATATTGGCATTCTGATCTGTAGGACAAGGAAGAAAACAAGGGAAGGCAAGTAGCTTTTAAAAAATACAGTATGCGAGCTGGAAGTTATATTCAGCATTTCATGTCCATATCCCTTTGGCCAGAACTTAGTCACATGGACACATCTATCTGCACGTGAGACCAGGAAATGTATAGGCTATGTTTTCAAAAGAAAGAGGAATGCCCATTGAAAGATGATCTCCATGTGAATAATTCCCATTTGTTCATCACCTACTGTATGCTAGACATTGTGCAAGGTGCTGTATCTGTTATCTCATTCAGTCCTCATGACTGAGATGCAGAGGGGTTAGATATCTCAAGCTGGGTCATCCAGAAAGTAAATAGAAGACCTGGAATTTGAAGTCAAGGTCTGTCAGACTTCAAAGACCATATGGTTTCTATCACACATGCCTGAGAGATTAATTAGATTAATTAGAAGAAGGGATCAAGATTTTTGACCCAAGCAACTGGGGAGATGGTGCTGTCATTAACAGACAACAAAATCAAACAATTTCGTGTGGGGGATGATCAAGAATTTACCTCAAGGTATTTTGAATTTAAGATACATGTTAATATGCAAGTGAAGATGGAAAGTAGATAATTGTATATGTGAGCCTTGAATCCAGAGTAAATGGTTTGGCTGATGACATTGATTTGATAGCTGCCAGTTAACAAATGATACTTAAAGCAATTAAGGGAAAGGGCTCCAAGACTGTACCCTGGGCCATTTCCTTAAAAGATCTGGGAGATGAAGAGGAATTAGAAAAGACTGCTCTCTTAGATGAATTTTTATTCCTCTCATTAACATTCTCTGGGGGTCTTGTCTCTGTTGTTTGCACACAAAAGCAGAATGTTGCACTCTCTACTTGTTAATGTAACTTTTGAATCCACCCTAGCAGACCTTTTATCATTCTAGGAATCATGAATATGTTTAGCCATTGTCTTTAAGACTGGCGGCATCACTGGAACTACCTGGCCCAAGAAAGTCAGGAAAAAGTGGTTCCCTTCTCAATATGTTACTGTTTCATAAAATTAGAATCTGAAAGTGAGCTCTTAACCTATTTTTGTATTGTCACTCCCTCCATCCATATTAAGTAATATACATCTTGTTTCCTCTTTCCTTTTCCGGCATTGTTCTTTCTGGTTTCTTGCTTGTTTTTTGTTTTGTTTTTATTTTTCCTAGTTTCCTTCAGTATTTTTCTAGAAAGTAATGCATATTGCTTTCTAGAAGTGTGCATCTCAGCAAAGAATACACAAGGGTTCAGTGATACTTTTTAGAGAATCTCTACTTACTTTATCTCTCAAAGCTTATAAACTTATAAGCCTGCTTAGGTCTGCCTTTGTAGTTTACTGTTTAAGTCTGTTTCTATATATCTTGATAACATAATGAATACCACATACTGAAATAAATAAATGAGTTTCACAACAAATACATTCAATTATGTAAGCAATTTAAGTCACTTTATAAAACTTGGAATTTTGAACTAATGAGGATTGTAAACTTTTGAAAAAGAGAAGCAAACTCCTGCTCTTTGAGTCTTTCATTTAATGTGTGTGAAGTTGGTGGCATGCACTTTGTCATTGTTATTCGGCAAATTCCTCAATTTTATGATATATATAACCCAAATATCTCATTCCTGTTTTTTTCTAGATTAAACCCAGTGTTTTCTATAGAATTCCATTGGTTGCTACCCTGGTGGCTCAGTGATAAAGAATCTGCCTGCAGTGCAGGAGCCACAGGAGCCGCGGGTTTGATCCCTGGGTTGGGAAGACCCCCTGGAGGAGGGTGTGGCAACCCACTCCACTATTCTTGCCTGGCGAATCCCTTGGTCAGAGGAATATGGCAGCCTACAGTCCACAGGGTTGCAAAGAGTTGGACATGCCTGAAGTGACTTAACATGCACAGTAAAGCTGATTCTTTATTTTAGTTTTAAGTTGCTGCTGTAACAAATTACCACAAATTTAGTGGCTTAATTTATTATCTTTCAGTTTTGGAGCTTGGAGGTCCAACACAGATCTCACTGGAATAAAATCAAGGTGTCACGGCTACCTTCCTTTCTGAAGACTCTAGGAGAAAACCCACTTCCAAGTTGTTTAGGTGTTGGCACAATTCAGCCCCTTGAGGTTGTGGGACTGAGATCCCATCTTCTTGCTGGGTGTCAGATGAGAGCTATTCCTAGCTTCTGTGGACTGCCCACATTCCTTGGCTTATGGCCCCCTTCATTCATTTTCAAAGCCAGCAACCGAAGGTTGAGTAGCTCTCAGGCTTTGAAATTCTCCTCCTCAAGTTTCATTTCTCTCTCCCCTAGCAGGGTAAAGTTCTCTGCTTTTACAGACTCATGCAATTAATTTGGGCCAATGAGATAGCCCAGGGCAATCTCAACATCCCAAAGTTCATAATCACATCTACAAAATCCCTCTTGCCATGTAAAGTAGCATATTCCCAGGTTGACAGAGGAGGAGAAGGAGTTAGGGCATAACATCTTGGCTGGGGGACATTATTCTGCCTTTACACTATTTCTAATATTTATATATGTCTAAATAGAAAACAAAGTATGATTTGGCTTTCAGCAATTACAAATAATTTTGATAAACTCTCATTTCTCTATATACCCCTCATCTCCTTTTTAATGTGATTTGAAATTTAGTTTAGGATTTGGAAAGAGATTAATCTATGTAACAGGAGACTAAGTCTCATTGTAATAATTTTATCTAAGTCATAATATTTCCAATTCACTATTTAATTTATTTAACTGTGATACTCGGGAGACAGGAGAGAAAGGTTTTAATGTTGGCAGTAACAGTGATGGTGATTATGATGCCGAACCTTTGAGGGTCTCAGTTTCCTTTTAATACTTATGAAAGCTCTCTTGTAGTCTTTTGAAAATTATCTTAATTGCTTAGATGTATGAGAGTTTCATTTTTAGTTTAGATTATTCTATCCTTTCTGTAACCATATTCTAACATTTGTAATTTATATGGAAAAGAATTATTTATTTGTGAATTAACAGCATAGCTATAAGCATGAAGCCTTTTCTGAATTGCTTTGTCAGTGTCAGAAACAAGAATATCTAGGATCCTTTTCTCATGCTTTCCTTACCCTTTTAAAGATAATTGGAAAAAAGTTTAAATGGGCTTCATATTTTAGCATATGCAAATTCCATTTTGATATGAAATAGGGGAAAATTCATGTGATATAAAGAAAAATGATCATCATAATTTTTAATGAAAAGAATATATTATAATAAGTTTAAGTATAGAAAGATAGAAATTAAAAAATATCATCTATAGCCACCTCATTCAAAGATAATCCTACTGACATTTCAGTCTGTTTTCCTTCTGTAATTTTTCTCTGTTATATATTTACATTTGATCTTGCCAAATATAAATTGTAGTAGTCTGCCTCAAATGATAAAATAATCCTTTTTAACTGGCTACATAATATTACATTGAGTAGTTGTGGCATTTATTTAATAAAAGTTACCCTATTGTTGAGCAAAAGAATTCATTCTGTGTAAGAGTAAACAACTGCAGAAATAGTAAAGTTATGATAAAGAGAGAACAAACTTTTCCTTGAAAGGATCTGTCTAATTTTTTTATCCTGATAAATACATCACACCAAATGTTAATTTATTATTTCTCTTGCTATTTTGTGGCTATGTTAACTGATCACTCTTAAATTATTTTAGCTTTTCATTCAGTTCAGTTCAGTCGCTCAGTCGTGTCCGACTCTTTGCGATACCATGAATCGCAGCACGCCAGGCCTCCCTGTCCATCACCAACTCCCGGAGTTCACTCAAACTCACGTCCATCGAGTCGGTGATGCCATCCGGCTATCTCATCCCCTGTCATCCCCTTCTCCTCCTGCCCCCAATCCCTCCCAGCATCAGGGTCTTTTCCAGTGAGTCAACTCTTCACATGAGGTGGCCAAAGTATTGGAGTTTCAGCTTTAGCATCAGTCCTTCCAATGAACACCCAGGGCTGATCTCCTTCAGAATGGACTGGTTGGATCTCCTTGCAGTCCAAGGGACTCTCAAGAGTCTTCTCCAACACCACAGTTCAAAAGCATCAATTCTTAGATCTAGTCTAAAAAGTTCAGTGCTTCATGGTCTACTGGGATGAATTATTCTGTATATAATTTAATTTTTATAAATATTAATATGGAAAAAGGCATAAGAAACAAATGAAAAGTGGTTGACACACTGGGAAAATTAGAATTTTATTACACCTAGTAAAAATCTAGAAAAATTAAAATTTTGTTTTTTATTTAATTGGTAGTTCATACATATGGTGCTGGACAGAAAAATGTCTTTTACCCTCGTCACTTACCAGTTCTCTTTCTAGTAGGTAGCTATTGTTACTGGATTCTTGTGTTTCTTTATAGAATATTTGGTGAAGATACAAAGCACATGTTTAGACACAGTCACATGTGAAAATATTATTAAAATAAATGTAGTAGCCACCTCACACCTATTAGGGTAGCTACTGTTAAAAAGAAAATGCAGAGCATAACAAATGTTGGTGAGAATGTGGAGAAATTGGGAACTTTTGTGCACTGTTGGTAAGAATGTAAGATGATGTAGCAGCTGTGGAAAAATTATGGCAATTCCTTAAAATATTACACATAGAAATACCATAAGGTATAGCAATCCCATTTCTGGATATATATTCAAAATAATTGACAGTAAGATCTTGAGGTATTCTCACACCTGTATGCATATTAGCATTATTCATAATAGCCAAGAGGTGGAAACAACACAGATGTCTGTCATCGGATGAATGGATTAGCAAAATGTGGTGTATGCTTACAAGGGGATATTATTCACCCTTAAAAAGAAAGGAAATTATGACACATGCTGCATCATGGATGAACTTTGAGGACTTTATGCTAAGTGGTCTAAGCCAGGCACAATAAGAGAAATGCAATATGAGTCCAGTTACATGATTTGTCTAAAGTAGTCAAATTCATAGAAACAAGCTAGAATGGTGGTTGCAGGGACTGGGGGAGGGTGAGATGGAGTTTTTTAATGGGTATAGAGTTACACTTTGGTAAGATGAAATGTTCTGGAGATCTGTTTCACAACAATGAACAATCTAACATTAGAAAACTGTATACTGAAAAGTGGACAAGATAGTTAATTTTATGTTATACATTTCTTATTATGATGTGTAAAAGATGTAAAAAAAAATACTTGGGAGCATCTCCGAATTTATCTCTCTGAGTTCAGCCTTCTTAAACTCCTTACTTGCCATCTCTACCTGATTGTTTTCCAGGCATCTCGCTTATCACATGCTAAAACAGGACTCTTGATTACATCTTTCTACCTAACTTATTCCTTCCCAAGTGTTTTCCCTCTATTGTACACAGCAGCTCCATTTGCTGAGTTATTCAGGCCAAAAATTAGAGTTGTCTTTGACTTCTTTCTCTCACACTCCACATCTAATCTATCAGCAAATTCTGTGGGTCTAATTTCGGACTATCTGGTGTCTGACACCTTTTCACCACCTCACCAACCCTAGTCAGAACTTACTTTTCTTCTAGAGTTAGACTTAGTGTGGTCCATTGCAGTGGCTGCCTGATAATCTCCTCTGTGTCTGCTCTTGCTTCTTTAAAGTCTCGTCTCCACAGAGACTTTCCAACTCTTGTAAAAGCATTAACAGGTTGTCTCACTTTCCTGCTTAGAACTCTCCAATGGCCTCTCATAACACTTTGGCTAAAATATAGAGTTTATATGCTATGTAGTTTTCTGACTTCTACTTTCTGATGAGATAGAAACTAAGTTGCTCTTTTGAAGGCAATACTTTACTGCTTAAATTTTAAGTTTCTCCACCTCTTTTTAGCAGTTTTTACTATGCTGTGCCTAAAAGTGTGGTTTCCTTTGTATTGTTAGTCATTCTTGATGTCCATGTTGCTTCTTGAGTCTATAGCTTGATGTCTAAGGCTAGTTTGGGGAAATTCTCAGCTGTTGTATCTTAATATATTGCTTCTTCTAGAACCTTTTTCTCCTCTGGGACTATAGTTATATCCCTTAGACCTTTTCAACCTGTCACATATGCTCATACACTCATTGTCCTATTTTCTAACCTTTTTTTCACTCTGAGCTTTAGTTTGTGTACTTTTTTCTGAATTCTCTTCCAGTACACTGATTTTTTTTTCTCCCGTTGAATCTGCTTGTGAATCCAATCCACTAAGTTCTTAATTTTAGTCACTGTCTTTTTCACGTCTAGGGTTTTCATTTAAGTATTCTTTTCAAGTTTTTATTGTGAAAAATTTTCAGAATTTAAAGAGAACAATCATTACTTGTATACTCTCTATCTGAATTTATCAATTGAATACATTTTGCCATATTTGTCTTATCACTATATAAATTCTTCTTGCCCCTTGATCATTTGAGAATAAATAGCAACTTTTTTCTCCTTTTACCACATAAACACAATGTAGTTATCAAACTCTAGAATTTAATATGGATATAACATTTATATAATATAAAGTCTATATTTCAATTTTTTCAAATGTCCCAATAAAATTGTTTATGGATGACCCACCCCTGATCAAGGATCACGCATTATTTTGTTGTCATGTCTCCTTGCTTTCCTTTAAATTATAATAGTTTCTGAGCTTTTTTTTTGATGAGGGGAAGTAAAGGTGGTCTTCCTTGGCATTGACATCTTTAGGTTCTAGACTAGTTGTTTTGCAGAATGTTCCTCAATTTGTAGTCATCTAATTGTTTCCTCGTGATTAGTTTTGTATTAAACATTTTGGGCAAGAATACATCAAGAAGTCAGGAAGTCAGTTTGTCTCATTGGTAATGTTATGTTTGATCATTTGGTTAAGGTGAAAATGTGTATAAAAATTACAGTCTCTAAATTAATAATAGTAAATACATGTTAAATGATGTATCAAAGTATCTCTGAAATACCTGGCAGACAACTCAAATAATTTTCTAGTACTGGAGTATTTCAAAGGGAAGGAGTTATAAGAACTGTTCACATTTTTATGTCTGAGTCACTGATGACTCACTTAACATGTCCACAAAATCAATTTTAGTTAGGGGGTCTTTTCTCTTTTAAATTTTGATTGGTCACTTAAAGGCTCTTTAGTGATAGCCAATGTGAATACTTTCTTACACTCGATACAAATTAATTGGTTTGTTAATAATGATTTAAACTAGCTAGATTTTGTTTACTTGTTTTTGTTATTTTTAAGAATAACTGATTTTAGTCTGCTATGCTAAGCTTAGATATATCCTCAAAGTAAGGCCATACATTAAAACAACAAAAACCACAACAAGACATTTGTGTTGGAAAGAATCTTCATAGTTTTTTTTGTTGTTGTTAGTACTTTAAGTTTTCCATGTTTTCATAGGGCTTAATTCTTATAAAGTATCTCTTGGACTATATTATCCGCAGGCAGTGCTCCGTTTACTTAAAGAGATGGAAAGCAACTGAAGTCAATATAACTGCTAAGTGGTTAGGAACAATAATAAAGGCAGGGACTAAGAAAATCATCGAGGATCTAAATAATTTTAGAACCCATTTGCCAGGGTCTCATATAAATATAATTTAATAGGGCAGGCCCCACATGCTTTTTTAATATTCATGATTTCAAGATAGTTAGCTTGTAGACTTACAAAGAATATGCCATTTTATTTTGGTATAGGATTTAAAGATATTGCACTTTTAATGCTAGCTCAAAATGCATATTTGGACTCATAACTTCCTAAGTCTATGAAGATAAGATATACATTATTTGGAAGCATACCGAAGGCTAAAGTTTATGATTGTATTCAGTTCAGTCACTCAGTCATGTCTGACTCTTTCGGACCCCATGGACTCCAGCCTGCCAGGCTTCCCTGTCCATCACCAACTCCTGGAGCTTGCTCAAACTCATGTCCTTTGAGTTGGTGATGCCATCCAACCATCTTATCCTCTGTTGTCCCCTTCTCCTCCTGCCCTCAGTCTTTCCCAGCATCAGGGTCTTTTCAAATGAGTCAGTTAAGAGACAGAGGTGTAGACAAACACGCATAATGAAGCGTATATAATAATGAATCATAACAAATACAGAAACACACAGAGAACTCAGCTAACTACCATATTAAAGTGGATCTGTATTATGACTACATAAATCAAAACATCTGACACCATTAGACTGCTGTGGTTATAGTCTGTCTTTGGCAAATAGTTGTGCTATCCTACAACATGCCTACATTTTCTTGAATATACTCGATAAACCTGACTCATGCTGTTGAAGCTTTTAGTGGTTAAAGTCTTTCTATCAACTTTATTTTATTTATCTTAGCCTCATAATCTGATAAAGAAATTCTGTTTTAATTTGCTGCTTTTTTGCCAATTGTTAATGCTTTTATGATTTTCAAGTATTTTACCTTTAATATTGAACAACAAACATATTTTCATGTAGACATTATACTTTGATTACTATTTCAATTTAAAATTTGCAGAAATTTGTCTTTGCCAAGGGTGAGGTTTCTGGTCAATATAAACTGAGCTATTTTGTGTATTTGTTCCAGAAAGTCTCATGTTTTTGAATATGATGTTTGAGTTAGAAATTGGTTGTGTCAATTGATGGATGGATAGATGGATAAATGCTTGCAGAAGCTTACTGCCTATAAAGTCCATATGCATTTGTTAAATGTGACTGTACAAACTGAGTAAATCAGTAAGCAAATTACTCTCCAACCCCAAGTAAGGATTTGCAAAGTCTCAGAATGTCATAAAAGTCAATCCCTGCCTAATGGAATAAACATTGGTAGACAGTTTTTATGTGTTTTTCTAGCTTTTTGTTTATGTTTATTATATCTTCATTTCTTAGTATTAGCATGACTCCATTTTATTGGAGATTTTTAAAAATCTTTGCTTTTTTAATCACATTGAATCAATATTCAGTTGTTTAAATTTTCAGGATGTTTATGAAAAGATGCTCAACATCACTCATTATTCAGTTCAGTTTAGTCACTCAGTTGTGTCCAACTCTTTGCAACCCCCAGGGACTGCAGCACACCAGGCTACCCTGTCCATCACCAATCAAAACCACAATGAGGTGTCATCTCATACTGGTCAGAATGGCTGCAATCCAAAAGTCTACAAACTAAAAATGCTAGAGAGGGTGTGGAGAAAAGGGAACCTTCTTACACTATTGGTAGGAATGCAAACTGGTACAGCCACTATGGAGAACAGTGTGGGGATTCCTTAAAAATCTAGAAATAGAACTGGCATATGACCCAGCAATTCCACTGCTGGGCATACACACTGAGGAAAGCACAACTGAAAGAGACACATGTACCCCAGTGTTCCCTGCAGCACTGTTTATAATAGCTAGGATGTGGAAGCAACCTAGATGTCCATCAGCAGATGAATGGATAAGGAAGTTGTGGTACACAATGGAATATTACTCAGCTATAAAAAAGAACACATTTGAGTCAGTTCTAATGAGGTGGATGAACCTGGAGCCTATTATACAGAGTGAAGTAAGTCAGAAAGAGAAACATCAATATAGTATATTAGCACATAGTATATAGAATTTAGAAAGACAGTAATGATGATCCTGTATGCAAGGCAGCAAAATAATCTGTTATTTACATAGATGTAAAGAACGGACTTTTGGACTATGTGGGAGAAGGCGAGGGTGGGATGATATCAGAGAATAACATTGAAACATGTGTATTACCATATGTAAAGTAGATGACCAGTGCAAGTCTGATGAATGAAGCAGAGCACTCAAAGCTGGTGGCTCTGAGATGACCCAGAAGGATGGGGTGGGAAGGAAAGTGGGAGGGGCATTCAGGATGGGGGAACTCATGTGCACCCATGGCTGATTCATGTCGATGTATGGCAAAAACCACCACAATATTGTAATTATCCTCCAATTAAAGTAAATTAATTAAAAATTTTTTTTGAAATGTTGAAATGTTTGTGTTTTTCAAAATTTTACTTAATCTTGGGATAGTACTGATTATGAAAGGAAACCTGAACCATAATGAGCAAATAAATTTGCAAGCTGGATGCTTTTTTAAAAATTAATTTTTATCTAGGCCAGATTATTTTTCAAGATATGTGATCTATTTCCTGGAGCTTCTTAGATCTCTTATAAAATATATTATATTGCCTGACATGAATATTATCTAGCTAAGACAATATAATTAGAGCTTAATTGATTGAACCAGTTTCAAGAAAACAGTGCTAAATTTTAATTTTCTCAATACTGTAAATATCTTTTTTCAATCTTCAGCTTGGTTAACTCCTTTAATATGCAATTATCCCAGTTATCCAGTTATTACCAAATATATGCACTGCTGCTGCTGCTGCTGCTGCGTCGCTTCAGTCGTGTCCGACGCTATGCGACCCCATAGACGGCAGCCCACCAGGCTCCCCCATTCCTGGGATTCTCCAGGCAAGAATACTGGAGTGGGTTGCCATTTCCTTCTCCAATTTCTTAAAATAGATCTTGAGTAGCATTTTCACTATATAGTAGTTTTTTTCCCTAGGCATAATATATTTATATATTCACAATATGCATATATAGGTATAATATATATTGCTACTCTTCCATGACCTTAAGGTCAGAAGCTATATTTTCTTTATCTTTGTATTTCTAATAGTTGACATAAAGAAGGTGTTCATTGGAGGAAAGGGGAAATGGAAAAGGCAGTGAATAATCTTCAGGTGCTAAGAACATCACAGTTAAATTACTGAGACTGATTTTCATTCTCATATATTTGCTTAGTTTGGTTATTTCAATAGGAATATGAAAAATATAAATGACTCAGGATGAAATGAATAGAAACTCCTGGGAAGTGAAATGGTAAGGTCATTGGAAATGAGCAACAGAGGTTAGATTATTATGGTTTGACAGAGCTGTTGCAGAGGAAAGTCCATGTAATGGACGGAAAATTCATAATTATAGTGTCAACAGTTTGTAATATAGTAACTAGAGAGTCGAAAGAACAAGATGCAGAAAAAAAGTGGGATTGGTTCTTAAAGTATAACTTGAAGAGGATTTTTCATATTTTATGTGAAGGAAAGTTTCTCATGTTTTATTCTTTGGTATTTAATAGGAATCATTCTCTAGAAGGCATTTTTTATTAAACAGGACATCTAGGAGCTGGACAAAGTGGGAAAAAAAGAATTTTGCCTATATAAAAGTTTAAATTTATATGGCAAAACAGAACATGATCAAAATTAATAGTCCACAGCAAATTTGAAAACTAAAATATTTGCCAACAGAGGTGTCAGATGAAAGGGTTTGTATCTGTATTATTCAGGAACCTCTTAAATTTTGATAAGGCAAACAACCAAATAGAAAAATGGGCAAAGGATATGAATAGGGAATTTCAGGGGAGCAAATTCAGATGGTCAATAATATTTCAAAGGATGGTCAGACTTACAGTCAATGAAATATGAACTATCACTTTACATCTGTAAGATTGGAGAAAATGAAAATGATCAAAAATACATGTTACTTGGGATGAGGATATGAGAAGTTATTTGAACACTGCTGATGGAAATATGAGTTGTTATTGCCTTTTTGGGAAGGTAATCTGGCAATAACTATTAAAATTGAAAGTAGACATATTATGCCCTAATGATTTCACTTAAGGGAATCTGCTCCTAATAATTAAAGCATTGGTGTGTACAAGGATGTATATTTCAGCACTGTTTATAATTATAATATCAAAACTTAAAAACAAAATCATTTCTATTAATAGTGGAGTGAGTAGTTTATAATATATCACAATATGGAACATTGTGTTGCCATTAAAAACAGCATTATATGAGCCAACTTGGCAGGACTTTCACTGATGTAGTATTGAATGAGGAAAGAAATATATACAGAAGTATATGTCAGTATATCCTATTCTTTTGTGGAACAATGACCAGAACACCTTTATGTGGGTTTATGTAGGAGTGTGTGTACCTACACATGTATATATTCATATGATATACTATTAGCTTTTAACAACATAGAATGCATACTAAAGGGTTAACATGTTTTGGGGCAGTGAGAATAAGGCAATAAGGAATAAAAAGAAGAAGAAAGTGGGATGCATTACCAGGCAATTAGATGTGAGACTAGAACTCAAGAAAGGAATCAAGATTCAAGATCTAAATTTGAGACTCCACTATGCTGCTGCTGCTAAGTTGCTTCAGTCATGTACGACTCTGCAACCCCATAGACTGCAGCCCACCAGGCTCTGTTGTCCCTGGGATTCTTCAGGCAAGAATACTGGAGTGGGTTGCCATTTCCTTCTCCAATGTGTGAAAGTGAAGTCACTCAGTTTTGTCTGACTCTTCCAACTCCATGGACTGTAGCCTACCAGGCTCCTCCATCCATGGGATTTTCCAGGCAAGAGTACTGGAGTGGGGTGCCATTGCCTTCTCCAGAGACTCCACTATAGAGGTAATATTAGATGCCAGCAGAGACCATGGCTAACTTCTTAGCATTTTTTTTTTTAATGTATTTTATTAGTATCTGCTTCACCTTAGCAAGACAGGAGTTCAGCAATAGATTTTATATTGTCTGCTTCAGTCAGCTTATATAGGGTGTAGTAATTGATGTTTGTAAGAAGCTTTTATTTATTCAACAAATATATATTGAGCACCTGTTTTGTATCAGACATTGTTATAGGGCCTACAATGATAAGACATACGAGGT
This sequence comes from Cephalophus harveyi, assembly GCA_006410635.1. Taxonomy (NCBI): domain Eukaryota; kingdom Metazoa; phylum Chordata; class Mammalia; order Artiodactyla; family Bovidae; genus Cephalophus; species Cephalophus harveyi. The sequence continues at coordinate 260,371 of SJYT01035097.1, read as the reverse complement.
CCCTGCTAAAATAAACACATATATAGTTCAGATCACATAACTACAATGGAGAAAAGGGATTAAAAGATTCAGGGAAGGTGAAGGAAGGAGAGGTGACTGTATAAGATGAGGTAGTCAGGAAAGGTTTTTCTCTGAGGAGGTGAATTTGACAAAAGATCTAAGTGAAATCAAGAAACTGGCCAGATGGGAATATGAAAAAAGGCCATTTCAGCCAGACAAAAGTCCGAAGGCCCTGAGGCCAGATTGGCTTGGTGTGTTCTAGGACCCGGAAGACCACAGTGGCTGTAGTAGCGAAGGGAGAAGGAGGCTGGGAAGAGATGACTTGGACGTAGTTACTCATGTGAAGAGACTGACTGGCTCTTAATCTGGTTGTGATGGAAAGTGATTGGAGGGTTGTGAGCATTGGAGGCTGTACTCATTTGGATGTGGGAAAACTCAGTCTGGCTGCTGTTGTGGAAAACTGACTCTAGGAGATAAGAGCAAGGAAGACTACTGTACTCCTGAGGGAATCAGGAGATGGTGGTGTCTCTTTTAGTAAGATAGTAATGGAAGTAGTGAGCAAGGGGTCAGATTTCAGATATGTTTTGAAGGTAGAGGGAATGGAACTAGAAAATCATGAAAGACCTGATATACTTTGAGTCCACTTTGAATCACACGGAACAAATACTTTAGAATTTGAATATACTTTAGTATCCTTAACCTTTATAAAGCAGAAGTGTTTAGGGTATTAGAAAAGCAAAGAGGTACATTGAAAGGGGGGCAGTGATTAAAAGCTCTTTTTCATTTAAATCTCAAAGACTTCATAGTCTTTTGTGATAATGGATGAAGATTGCTTTCCAGTGTTTGCTATTTGAATTCTTTCAGAAAATGCTTGGACCCTCAATTTTGTTGTTTTGTTGTAATGGCAGTAAGCCTTAGGGCTACAAAACTGCTTATTATTTATAATATACAAGCTATTGAAGTGTTTTTCATATATTCCTTCATTTTAAAATAACCCTTGAGGTAGCTGCTATTACTGTTCCTGTTGTACATATGGGGAAACAAGCAGAATATGGGTATTTAGTTGGTATCAGATAAACTCAGTATCTCAGCATTTCCATCATATTTTATGGTATCCCCAATCCTACTTGTGAGGGGTAGCACTTTTATGTTCTTACTTCAGTTGCTCAGTCGTGTCTGACTCTTTGTGACCCCATGAACTGAAGCACACCAGGCTTTCCTATCCCTCACCAACTCCTGGAGCTTGCTCAAACTCATGTCCGTTATCTCATCTTCTGTTGTCCCCTTATCCTCCTGCCTGCAGTCTTTCCCAGCATCAAGGTCTTTTCCAATGAGACAGTTCTTTGCATCAGGTGACCAAAGTATTAGAGTTTCAGCTTCAGCATCAGTCCTTCCAATGAATATTGAGGACTGATTTCCTTTAAGATTGACTGATTTGATCTCCTTGCAGTCCAAGGGACTCTCAAGAGTCTTCTCCAACACCACAGTTCAAAAGCATCAATTCTTCGGCACTCAGCTTTCTTTGTAGTCCAACTCTCATATCCATACACAACTACTGGAAAAACCATAGCCTTGACTAGACGAATATTTGTCGGCAAAGTAATGTCTCTGCTTTTTAATATGCTGTCTAGGTTGGTCATAGCTTTTCTTCCTAGAAGCAAACATCTTTTAATTTCATGGCTGCAGTCACCATCTGCAGTGATTTTGGAACCCCCAAAAATAAAGTCTGTCACTTTTTCCATTGTTTCCCTATCTGTTTGCAATGAAGTGATGGAACCAGATGCCATGATCTTAGTTTTTTGAATGTTGAGTTTTAAGCCAGCTTTTTTACTCTCCTCTTTGACTTTCATCAAGAGGCTCTTTAGCCATAGGGTAGTGTCATCTGCGTATCTGAAGTTATTGATATTTCTTCCGGCAGTCTTGATTCCACCTTGTGCTTCTTCCAGCCTGACTTTTCACATGATGTACTCTAAATATAAGTTAAATAAGCAGGCTGGCGGTATACAACCTTGATGTACTCCTTTCCCAATTAGAAACCAGTTTGTTGTTTCATGTCTGGTTTTAACTGTTGCTTCTTGACCTGTATACAGATTTCTCAGGAGGCAGGTCAGGTGGTCTGATATTCCCATCTCTTTCAGAATTTTCCACAGTTTATTGTGATCCACCCAGTCAAAGGCTTTGGCATAGACAATAAAGCAGAAATGTTTTTCTGGAACTCTCTTGCTTTTTTGATGATCAGTGGGTGTTGGCAGTTTGATCTGTGGTTCCTCTGCCTTTTCTCAGTCCAGCTTGAATATCTGGAAGTTCACAGTTTATGTACTGTTGAAGCCTGGCTTGGAGAATTTTGAGCATTACTTTGCTAGCATGTGAAATGAGTACAATTGTGCAGCAGTTTGAGCATTCTTTGACATTGCCTTTCTTTGGGATTGGAACGAAAACTGACCTTTTCCAGTCCTGTGGCCACTGCTGCGTTTTCCAAATTTGCTGGTATATTGAGTGCAGCACTTTTACAGCAGCATCTTTTAGGATTTGAAATAGCTCAACCAGAATTCCATCACCTCCACTAGCGTTGTTTGTAGTGATGCCTTAGGGCATCACTTTCTTACTTCACTAGTCTTTTTTTATTCTTGCATTTTGCATGGTGTTGAAAAACTGTAACTTGAAGATGTAAGGGCCAGTTGATTCCTTAGAGTTACAGCAAATGTGAATTTTACCTTTTTCTATTATACTTCCAACTTTGGATATCTTAGTGATTTTTTTTCCTCTTTAACTATCCAAATGTATTAGAAGTTAGTATGTTTTTCAATTAAAAAAAAAAAAATCTGTCTCTAAGATGACATCTCACATCCAGAAGTTACATAAAAATCTTTCAACAGATAACGTCTTGATTTTTGATTCACAAGATACAGTCACCATACTGCTTAGTTTTTCTGTCTCCAGTGCCCAGCACAACACTTAGCACACAGCAGCTCTTTAGTAAATGGTAAGTGAATAACTGAATGAAGAGACCCAGTTTCTCTTTGTAATGTGATATCATTTTTTTCTGCTATAGATAGGTTTGTTGTATGAGACAGGGAAAATATGACTACTGACTTCGCCCGTTTGACACCCCAGATGACAGAGAGATTTCCTGTCTTCCCATAGTTATTTACATTCAGGCTTATTGGAGGAACCTGGCCCTTTTGGACTGGTTAATACTCCTGAAAGATGAGTGGCCAATCCTAGGCCATGGAGGCTGATTCCATTCCTCGAAGGAAAGGTATAGGGAGCTTGAGCAAACCAAAATGGTAATTTTCACTGTCCACCACAAACAGTAACAAGAATTTAAGTTTCTAAACAAGTCTCCACTCTTTTAACCCCTCCTAATTTATGAAAAAATACAAATTGAAAAAAGAAACATGGTGTATAAACATAAGGAATGTACATCTCAGTATTTTTGTTAAGGGGAAAAAGAGATTCTGTGAAGTGATCACAAGGAGTAAATCTTAAAGTCAAATACCCCACTTTCCACATGAGGGTCATAATCTCTTGGTCAGAGGATTAGAATCCATACTGTTTTTGGAGGCCTGGCTCATTTTCCTCATATAACCAAAGGTCCATTAAAATAGTAAATAAATGCACCTTGATGCTATCACAACTCACCTTGTTTAGCTGTTCTTGCTTAGGGCACTTATCACAGTTCCTAGTCTGCCAAGCTGGTTCTAATAGCTTTGGGGGAGGTGTGAGAAAGGAAGAGCTGGACCTTCCCCTGTGTCCATAGGTCCGTTCTCTATGTCTGTTTTTCCATTGCTGCTCTGAAAATAAATTCACCAGTGCCATCTTTCTAGATTCCACATATACTTGTCAGTATACGATATTTATATTTTTGCCGCCTTGTTAATTCTTTCAGCTGAAGTCACAATAAAGTTTCAGTCATCACTAGTGAATGGTATTCAGTCATCTTCATGCAAATTATGTCATTGTTGCACATGTGCAGTTTCTGTGTGTGAGAATGAGCAAAAGTAATTCTTAAGAAAATAATTATTCAAAGGTTGTCTATGAGTTGTATTTTTTTATATCATTGTTTACCAATTATGGTCCCTGTTTTGTCTCAGTGAAAGTGAAGTTGCTCAGTCGTATCTGACTCTTTGCGATCCCGTGGACTCGATTTTAAAAATGCAATTAAGTTTTTTTAAAACCAAATATCTGTAAACCATAGTCTCCTGTGTATGGTTAGTATTGTAACTGCTACTTAGGTAATAGAAACTCAGTAAGTATTTGATAACATACTTTTAAACATTATACAGAAGAGCAATAAACTGCTAAGATAAACAGAGCTATAAAATAAACTTAATCCTGGGCCTTAATTAACATGTTTGTTTTTACATTTGGGTGGGACAATATCATCTACCCTCACAGCATTTCAAGTGTGTAAATGTGCCCATGATTCAAATCACAAATATGTGTTTTGTGTTTTCAGTATAATTCTTGAGTCTATCCCTTCTGCTAATAACTTTCTTTCACTAAGACTAAAAATAAACTTTAATTAGTTAATTTTTTAATCTTTTATTAAATAGTTTGTTTAATAACTTTATAGTCTATTTTAATAGTGTTTAATATTTTATTATTTATTTAATAAATAAATAAACTTTAATAGTTTATTTAATGTCTTCCTGAAGTGCTTCTTTGACTGTTTCTCTTCTATGCTGTTGACAGATTACATGTCACACTCCTGCTTCAATGTCTGCAACGTCTCTATGTCAAGGAAAAATTCTAGGCCCTACCCTGACTGAGCCTGGGCGTCCCAGGTGGCGCTAGTGGTAAAGAACCCAGCGCAGGTTTGATCCCTGGGTCGGGAAGATCCCCTGGAGGAGGGCATGGCAATCTACTCCAGTATTCTTGCCTGGAGAATCCCATGGACAGAGGAGCCTGGCGGGGTACAGTCCTTAGGGTCACAAAGAGTCAGACACGACTGAATGACTTAGCATGAGCATGACATATAAATCCCTCACTGTTCTGGCCTCCGGCTAATTTACTGGTTTCATATTCTTCACTGTCGTCCTCCCCCAGTCATCAAACTGTATCGAATTGCTTGCCGTTTCCAAACTTGCCTTCCTGATTCCATCTTCACATAACGTTGTTTGCCCTGAGTGTCGTTTTCTTATTGTTTTGTTTTTCAAGCGTCCTTTGATTTCTCTAGGACGCTGCATCATTGTAACAAGTGTTTAGATCGCTGTTATTAACATTTTGTTACAGTTGTTTATGTCTTTCCCACTAGATTAGGGACTTTCAAAGTGTAGACGAGTCATTATTTTTGTAATCCTCCTTTTTGTGCCCATGTGGTGCTGTCTTATAGGGATGTTTCCTGTGCCGTTGGATATTGAACTAGGTACGGTTATAGGGCTAAAACTGGGGCTTCCCTGGTGGCTCAGTGGTGAAGAATCTGCCTGCAATGCAGAAAACCAGGGTTTGATCCCTAGGTTGGGAAGATCCCCTGGAGGAGGGCCTGGCAATGCACTCTAGTGCTCTTGCCTAGAGAACCCCATGGACAGAGGATCCTAGCAGGGTACAGTCCAAAGGGTTGCACAGAGTCAGACACAACTGAAGTGACTAAACAGCAGCAGCATAGGGCTTAAACACTTCTTTCCCTGAAAGAATTTTTTCATTTGTAAAAAGATCTGAGGAATACAGTATCTCCTTTCCATCACGTTCTTTCATAGTAGGACCTGTTCAGAATATTCTGGTAATTTATTTGTAGGTAGGGGGAGGTATCTTTAAAGTATGATCTATAAAACCTTGTTAAAATTTGCCTGGTAATGAATATTCAAAACTGAGTTAACAAATATTACAGCATACTGATCATATACAAATATAAGTTGGGAAAGAATGCAGGAGTAGTCATTTTTTAATTGTGCAAACTCTCAAATTATGTCTAACTTTGTGCTTGTCCAGATTATTTGTGTATTTTGTTCTTGTTTGAATAGATAATAGTGGTCAGATCAGAGCACCACATGTTGGTTACTTGGAAGCTGGTCAGTTGAAGCAGCTGGAATTTTCCCTTCTAAGCATGTGCATGTTTGCTGCTGCTGCTGCTAAGTCGCTTCAGTCGTGTCCGACTCTGTGCAACCCCATAGACGAAAACCCACCAGGCTCCGCCATCCCTGGGATTCTCCACGCAAGAACACTGGAGTGGGTTGCCATTTCCTTCTCCAAGGCATGAAAGTGAAAAGTGAAAGTGAAGTTGCTCAGTTGTGTCTGACTCTTTGCGGACCCCATGGACTGCAGCCCACCAGGCTCCTCCGTCCGTGGGATTTTCCAGGCAAGAGTACTGGAGTGGGGTGCCATTGCCTTCTCCAGTGCATGCTTAGAGGGAGGGAAAAAAACCATTTTTGTTTTATATCATCTGGTTTGTTTTGCTTCTTTCAGTCAGCAAAAAGTCAGTTTCACACTTTAAGTGTGACTGAACTTCAGTATTTGCTATACAAATCTTATAGGTGTATAACTTTCATTTTTATGTCTCTAGGTGATTAGTTTAGATTTTGATTCATGAAATGGCAGGTGTCTTCCCTGCCTCCACAAGGTAACTATTTACAGGTTTATTACATTTTTATGTTCTACTGTCTGCATAAAAATTTGCCTATCACTGCATAAAAATTTTGTATATCACTACATTGAATAATTGCATTTGTCAGGCAAATGTTTATCCTAATACTTATCTCCACTCACAGAAAAAGACTGAAATATCTTCAGTAAAATCAAGTTAAATTGAATGTCACAAATAATATTGAAGGAAAAAAAGAAACCACTCCCAGCATGAAATTTGTATTGAAGAGCTCCAAGAGTAGCTTTACTCTGTTGCTATGGACATGAGAGCTAGTTGTATTCACTACCTATCACAGGGCCTGGCATAGATTGGGCACTCAACACATGTTTAAATAAATGGATGTCTGAAAGCTGAGATTATTTTAGTAGCAGAAATCTATTCCCACTTACCATCTCCCTAGTTTTTGCTAAACTCTAGGGGTATTCTCTGATCTGAAGTCAAGTTAGAATAGTTTTGTTTTTGTTGTAGTAACTTTGCTCTAAACAGTTTTAGGCTTCTAAACCCTGTTGGTAGAATTTATAATTGTATTAAGTAGTAACAGGAAGTGAGGTGAAAATAGTTCATAAGAAAGTCATGTATATATACACTTTCTAGGCAGACTTGGCCAGTCCTTCATCTTCCCTGTGCCTCAGTTTCTTTATAGATTTAAAGAACTGAATCAGAAATCTTTTTTTTTTTTTTTTTTTTTTTTCCACAGTTTATTGTGATCCACACAGTCAAAGGCTTTGGCATAGTCAATAAAGCAGAAATAGATGTTTTTCTGGAACTCTCTTGCTTTTTCCATGATCCAGCAGATGTTGGCAATTTGATCTCTAGTTCCTCTGCCTTTTCTAAAACCAGCTTGAACATCAGGAAGTTCACAGTTCATGTATTGCTGAAGCCTGGCTTGGAGAATTTTGAGCTTTACTTTACTAGCGTGTGAGATGAGTGCAATTGTGCGGTAGTTTGAGCATTCTTTGGCATTGCCTTTCTTTGGGACTGGAATGAAAACGGACCTTTTCCAGTCCTGTGGCCACTGCTCAGTTTTCCAAATTTGTTGGCATACTGAGTGCAGCACTTTCACAGCATCATCTTTCAGGATGGCAGCAAATTGGAGCTATAAAAATAGCATGATTATAGTGATGTGTAAACTATTTTTTTACATGTTATCTGTAATTAATGAAGTATAAGTATGGAAGAAGATTTAATTATTTGAAATGTATTGGAGTTCAAGTTACTATCTCCATTATACCCTTCCCCACTCCCCTCATCGAACTGTAGTAGGGGTTGAAATTCCTGGCTTTGTTTTATATGGGCGATGAATTTTAAAAATAAAAAAATTTCTCCTTTAGTAGTCTTTATTTCTCTTTAAATTTGGAGATCATTTAGTTCTTTAAGGGAGAAAAGATAGTAACTTTGAAAATACTAAATGGAAAAAAGAATGCCATCTTTAAAAATCAATAAAATCAACCTTGTAGCTCAGTTGGTAAAGAACCTGCCTGCAGTGCAGGAGACCCAGGTTTCATTCCTTGGTTGGGAATATCCTCTGGAGAAGGAAATGGCAATCCACTCCAGTATTCCTGACTGGAGAATCCCATGGAGCCTGGCAGGCTACAGACCTTGAGGTTGCAAGATTCGGACAAGACTTAGCGACTTAAGTACCACCACCAAGACAAGAGTAGGCAAAAATGCTTCATATATATTTTTGGGACTAAGAGAGTCCCTTGGACTGCAAGGAGATCCAACCAGTCCATTCTAAAAGAGATCAACCCTGGGATTTCTTTGGAAGGAAGGATGCTAAAGCTGAAACTCCAATACTTTGGCCACCTCATGAGAAGAGTTGACTCATTGGAAAAGACTCTGATGCTGGGAGGGATTGGGGGCAGGAGGAGAAGGGGACGACCGAGGATGAGATGGCTGGATGGCATCAGGGACTCGATGGACGTGAGTCTGAGTGAACTCCGGGAGATGATGATGAACAGGGAGGCCTGGCGTGCTGCGATTCATGGGGTCGCAAAGAGTCGGACACGACTGAGCGACTGAAATGAACTGAACTGAAGGGAATCATAAAAAAAATTTTCTTGTATGTCAGGCGTTAGATTTCTAAATCAAAGTTATGCTGTGTCTTGTAGATGTTTAAGCACTTTAATCTTCCATTCTGAAAGCTGAAAGACTTAAACATGAAATGTTAAGATCTCTATTTGGCTTTAATTGTAAATTGCAGGCCCTGAAGAGAGCATAATTAACTCTATTACTGCAGCAAGCACTTAAAGATCTAAATACTTTGAATGTTCAGTTTGAAGATGACAGAGAAAACTGCTACTAAGCCATCCATAGCTCTATGTTCTTTTTATTCTGTCTGCTTAGAAAATTATATTTGTTATTTTTGTAAGAAAGAGGAATAAAAAATGTTTGCCTCAAAATATGTAAGATGTTTATACCCTGTTCTTTTTATTCTGCTCTCTTCAGAGAAGTCTGCTTAATGATGCAAAACATTTGTACCCATGTAGGTCTCTTAAGCCACAGATCCAAATCTCAAACATAAAATTTACCTCCAGGATATGAAAGATGGCAAAGAATAATGCTAAAATGTAAAATTTGAAGAACAAATAACAGAAATTTTCATACTGTAATACATTTTTGATATCTAGTAGTTCTGGGTCAGTGCCCTGACTGCCAACCTTTGCCTGATAGTTTAAAGCAGTTATTATGTATCTTTATAAGTAAATCTGATGTGGATACTGTGGAGCTTTTCAGATAGGTGTTGATTTAGGGTCTCCTTTGAGTTTGTGAGCTCTTCTCCTTGTAGCCCTGAAGGGTCACTGTATTCTAATGAATGTGTGGCATGATACAACTAATTTGAGCTTCTTATAAATAAAGTTCGCATTAGCTATTTAAATAACATTTCTCGTTAGTTGAACTTTACAGTGGCAAAATAAAAGTATGAAAAGAGAATTTTTTTTTCCAATAAAAATGGCAAAGAAAATTGTGAAGTCTTTGCACCATACTCTCAAGGCCTGATGTTATCATTTTGTTGTGATATTTGACTGATATGAGTAATGTTTGGGACTATTTGATTTTTGTGACATGACGCTTATTGAAATGGGATTTGTAAAGTGGTAGCATGGCTGGATGTGGAGTTTTGATTAAAAAGAATGAGAAAATGAAATTAGAAAGTAAATTTTACTATCTCCTGTCAAATATCTAAAATTAGTCAAGAACTTCATCACATGAAGAAACAAAATTTGCAACCTAACTAACATAGTTTTGTATTTATATATGACCTCCAAATGTGACTTGACTCTGAATGTATACTTTGTGCTAGTGTGTGAAACTTTTTACGTCATTATCTCACTGTCTCATTTAATCCTTAAAACAACCCTATGGAGTAGGTAATATCTTCATTTATAGATAAGGAAGTGAGGACCAGGGTCGCTTACCCAGCTATAAACAAACAACGGAGGCAAGATTCAAAGTCAGGTTTTGTCTCATTCCTCCCATTGTTTCTCTACTTGACAAGACAAATGTAAAACAGAAATTTCATCTTTCCAATGCCCTTTCGTTTAACCCTTTAATGGCTGCTCATTGCCTGCCAGGAAGATTTCCTTCTCCTATCATATCCTTCAGTACCTCTAAAACTGACTACTTCCTCTTTTGTGACCCCAAATCTATCTTACTGGCTTCTGTAGTAACACCTGTAGCACACCTCCCGTGTTGCTGGTGGAGTGCAAAGACAACATTTTTCTGTCCCCAGTGAGAGTTCTTTCACGTTGATTGAATAAGTGAATGAGTGAAGTTTTAGATTTATGGCTGTTGTTTTCACTTACTGTGTTCAACTTGGCTTGTTTCCTGTGCTTTGATGTCTTACAGGATGGCTTTATAAATTCAACAGTAGTAATTTTTTAATTTATGTAAGCAGTGGCTTTCCACTGAACAGTATGGTTGGCCTCATGCTTAATTTCAGGATAGTAGTTGGGAAAAGGAGAGTAGTTAGAATCATATCTCTAGAAAGAAACTTTGCTGTGCCTTTTCTTACATGTCTGCATATTTGTTGTTCAGTCGTCAGTCTGTCTGACTCTTTGTGACCCCGTGAACTACAGGGGTCACAAGAGCTCTCAAGAGTCTTCTCCAGCACCACAATTTGAAATCATCAATTCTTCAGAACTTAGCTTTCTTTTATGGTTCAGCTCTCACATCCATACGTAACTACTGGAAAACTGTAGCTTTGGCTATAGGGACCTTTATCAGCAAAATGATGTCTCTGCTTTTTAATATGCTGTTTGTCAAAGCTTTTCTTCCAAGGAGCAAGCATCTTTTAATTTATGCCTGTATTTGTTATTGTTGCTCAGTCGCTCAGTCATGTCTGACTCTATGACCCCATGGACTGCAGGATGCCAGGCTTCCATGACCTTCACCATCTCATGGAGTTTGCTCAAACTCGTGTCCATTGAGTCAATGATGTCATCCAACCATCTTATCCTCTGTCATCCCCTTCTCCTCCTACCCACAATGTTTCCCAGCATCAGGGACTTCTCCAGAATCGTCTCTTCACATTAGGTGGCCAAAGTATTGGAGCTTCAGCATCAGTCCTTCTAATGCTTATTCAGGACTGATTTCCTTTAGGATTGACTGGCTTGATCTCCTTGCAAAGTCCAAGGGACTCTCAAGAGTCTTCTCAGCACCACAGCTCAAAAGCATCAATTCTTTGGCATTCAGCCTTCTTTATGGTCCAGCTCTCACATCCATACTTGACTACTGGAAGGAAAAACCATGGTTTTGACTAGACAGACCTTTGTTGGCAAAGTAATGTCTCTGCTTTTCAATATGCTATCTAGGTTGGTCATAGCTTTTCTTCCAAGGAGCAAGCGTCTTTTAATTTCATGGCTGCAGTCACCATCTGCAGTAATGTTGGAGCCCAAGAAGCCTGTCACTGTTTCCATTGTTTTCCCATTTATTTGCCATGAAGTGATGGGACCGGAAGCCATGATCTTTGTTTTTTGAATGTTGAATTTTAGCAGAATTATGTGGCTCAGACGGTAAAGCGTCTGTTTCCAATGCGGGAGACCCAGGTTTGATCCCTGGGTCGGGAAGATCCTCTGGAGAAGGAAATGGCAATCCACTCCAGTACTATTGCCTGGAAAATCCCGTGGACAGAGGAGCCTGGTAGGCTACAGTCCATGGGGTCGCAAAGAGTCGGACACGACTGAGCGACTTCACCTTCACCTTCATGTCAAAGTGAAATTACCATGGAACTTGTTATGTCAAATACATTTTCCTATGATAAGTAAAAGTGAGCATTGTGTATTGTCTCTAAAGATCTTAATCCAACCATTTTAATTTAAAAAGTAATTTATTTAGAATGTTATCTTATGTATTATATAAAATAGGCCTATTCTAAGGGAATGAAGATCTAAGAATTCTTGTAAATGCTTATATGTAAGTGGAAATATACAATGCAGGAAGCAGCTAAATAATTTTTGAATATATACTATCTCCAAATTTTATTTCTTCAGAGGAAGGAATAATAGTTTGTTTTCTCCATTATTATTATGAGCACCACATCATTATAGGAGAAAAAATGGAGAAGTGTTGATGCTTTCTGACTTAACCCTAATCCTGTTTATGTAAACAGAAACAAAAACATCAGGAATTTTTCTTTTAAAATGTAATCTTTGAGTGCTAGAAAGTTGTTCTAGAGGCATGTCTTTTGGGCTTTTCTGTGAACTTTTGGAGGGTAGGGTGAGATGGAAATGAGATTTCTTAAGAATAATGCCATTACTTTGGAGACTTGAGATCTGGTTCATAACTTAAAGTACGATTGAATTTCTCATAATTAATAATCTTTTGCTTCCTTATCCCATGAGGGAAGCCTGTATTAACCGTGGGATAGAAGTAATTATTGGAAAACACAATCCAAAGTAAAAATCTTGATGATTTCTCTTAAATTTCTTTTGTCATTACTTTTTATGGAAATGTGTTAAATCTTTAATAATGTTCCTTATCCCAAAATAATGAGGCCACTGTCTGATGTAGCATGTTTGTGTCAGGGTCTTCAAGACCACTTGTAGGTTTGGTGATTTGTTGGGAGGACTCTCAAGACTGACTATAAGTCCAACTCAGAGCTATAAATTTCCTCCTGCAAAAAAGGAAGGGTACATGGTTCAGAGACTGAAGAAACTTGGTTCAAGCTCCCAATGGAATCACACTGGATGCCCTTAATTTCTCTAGCACTGGGTTGTGACAACATGTGTGAACTATTGTATACCAGGGAAGCTCTTTAGATTTTCTTTTTTTTTTTTTTTTTTTTTTTTTTAATTATTTATTTGGCTGTGCTGGGTCTTAGTTGCAGCATGTGGGATCTAGTTCCCTGACCAGGGATCGAATTTGTGCCCTCTCCATTGGCAGCACAAAGTCTTAGCCACTGGACCACCTGGGAAGTCCCAGCTCTTTAGATTTTCAATGCCTGGTTTTTATGGGAGCTGGTCACATAGGCATCCTCTGCCAAACACCTACCAGAATTCTAGACTCCAAGAGGAAAAGCAGTAATTCACTGTGCACCACACTTTTTTTTTTTAAACAGTTTAGGCACAGTGAAGCATTCTTACCAGGGAATTGTGGGTACTTTCTTGACATCCAAGTTCCTAAAAGAACTTGGGAACAGTCTTCTAAGGAGCAGTCTCAGATCTGCTATATTATTAACGCTTTTCTGCACACATGCAATGTAACTTGAGTGGTTGTAGGTAAATTTTGTCTATCATAGTCATTATTGCTTTGATAGATGATAGTAAATTCATGCCTATTTTATGATAGCTAATATCTGTGGTTTGAAACATGGTCAGTTCAGACTTCAAGTGATTCAACTTTTGGATCTGATGTTGTATTTTTAATATATAAAAATGATATGTTACAAAATGATCACAATATGAGACTTCATTATCCTTAGCTCTTCATGCATGAATTCCATGCACATGTGTAAGTTCTGCAAACATATGAATGCCTAATGTGTACCTATTTTCGGTATTTGGGCTATAGAAATGAACCATCAGGCATGGTTCCTGCCTTGAAGAAGTCTATGTTCTAGCAAAGGTGATAGAAATGTAAACAAATAAACGTACGTAATGTTATTTTATTGAATTATATTTCATAAGAGATTTTAGAATATGTTTCGTTATGCTACTATTTATGTGTCTGTGTATTCTTGTAGACAGTACTGTGTAGTCTTAAGATTGTTATTTTAAAAAAAATTTTTAGTGTCCTGTTCTGAGTTTGGATTTTTGTGCTAGAGAAGGAGGGACTATATTTAATTATATAGTTTTAGGGGGTGATACGGAGAAGGCAATAGCAAGCCACTCCAGTACTCTTGCCTGGAAAATCCCGTGGATGGAGGAGCCTGGTAGGCTGCAGTCCATGGGGTCGCTAGAAGTCGGATGCGACTGAGCGACTTCACTTTCACTTTTCGCTTTCACACAATGGAGAAGGAAATGGCATCCCACTCCAGTGTTCTTGCCTGGAGAATCCCAGGGACTGGGGAGCCTGTTGGGCTCCTGTCTATGGGGTCGCACAGAGTCGGACACGACTGAAGCGACTTAGCAGCAGCAGCAGCAGCAGGGGGTGATAAACCACTGTACTGGAACCTATTTATGTTCTGCCTGCTTGCTAACATTTTAGTAACTGATAATTTTAGTAATTTTAGCTTAACATTTTTGCATCTAGGGCTCACCAGGTATCTCTTGCACCTCTTACATTGGCCAGCAGATTCTTTACCACTGAGCCACTTGTGAAGCAATATCCAATACTAGTCATAATTAAATTTTGATTTTATACAAACTTCTATATGAAGTCACTTATCATTGTTTTCTGTTTCAGCCTCTTATTCCACCATGTTATTCCACCTCCATGTCATCAGCCTTTTATTCCACCTCTACTACTGCATTGAAAGTGAAAGTCACTCAGTCTTGTCCGACTCTGGTTCCATGGACCGTAGCCCACCAGGGTCCTCTGTCCATGGAATTCTCCAGGCAAGGATACTGGAGTGGGTTGCCATTTCCTTCTCCAGGACATGTTCCTGACCCAGGGATTGAACCCAGGGCTCCTGCCTTGCATGCAGATTCTTTACCATTTGAGCCACTAGGGAAGCCCTAGTTTTAATCAGTTTTGCTTTCTCTCCTATCATTTCTCTTTTCAATTTCACCACCTTAATACAATAGGCTTAGAATTTGTCTCCAGTCTGTGTTTCTCTTAACAAAATGGTTGTTCCAGTCTGTTTTCTAACTGGATGTCAGAGTCTTCTGTTATGTCTGTAGCTGCACAAAAGTACTCAAGATGGAAAACCAAGAATCGTGGACTCTGGATTTGAACTTTATTGACTCTTTTTTTTCCCCTTTAAATTCCTGCAGTGCCATATGTGCAACTCTTGGTTTATTGTATATTTCCTTATAGTTACTTGTGTGCTTATCTTCACCTTCTGTCCTCTAAGAGCCTGTTGTGTGTGTTTATTTTTTATTTTTTGGCCACATAGATACAGCTAGTTTTAACTTTGGGTAAATTACTTAAATGTCTTAATGCCTTGGGCTACTCATCTATAAAATAGGGATGATACTAGTAAGTCCTATAGTCGTCACAGGTGTCCTGTGATGATTAAGTGAGTTAATAATGTAAATATTTTAGAATGGTGTCCAGCCCATATTAATTACTCAGTAAATGTTATTTATTACCAACTTTTTTTAAGTTGAAACCTAAAAAAACAGAAAAAGAAGAGTCAATGAGTATTTGCTTTTCACTTAGATTAATTTTAACCTATCCCAAATTTGCATTTTCTTTCTTCTGTGTGTATATGTATTTTTTTAGGTAAATTACTTGCAAGCAAGTGGCCTGCATCATTGATACTCATGATATTTCACCATATACCTCCTAAGAATAAGTACATTTTCCTGCATAATCACAATACCATTTTTATAGTCAAGAAATGTAAGAATGAGAAAAGTACTTAATATATAGGCTGTGTTCAGATTCCCCCAGTTGCTCCAAAAATGTCCTTTTTAGCATTTTTCTTTTCCTTTTCTTTCTGTCTTTTTGAAAATCTAGAGTCCAGGCAGGAATCATTTGCTTTACTTGTTCTGACTCTTCAGACTGTTAATTTGGAGCAGCTTTACTGGTCCTTCTTGCATTTCTTTTTCTTTTCATTCTTTTTCTCTCTCTTTTTTTTGTTCCTTTTCATGACACTGACATTTTTGAAAAGTTTAGGGTCATTACTTTTTAAAACTTTCTTTTGAAAACTGCATATAGAGATTAAAAGCACGATTTTGTTAAGCTGTATTTTATCTTTATAATTTTAACTGTTATAGTCCCAAGTTTTGAGAAGATAAATGAATAATGGAGATAATGTGAGTAATGTGGATGGTTATTAATAATAAATGTTTTGAGTAGAATATTCCAGAAGATAATATTTATTAGATTTATAAAGAAAAACACAATTAGACCAAGAAGGTTATTTTATTTGACAAAGGCTTTAAAGTTGTTCTATTGCATTTTATTAATTCTTCAGTATTTTTCAAGCTTTTGCTTTTGGTACGCTGTCCCTGTTCTCCTAAATGCTCTCAGTCTAGGGAGTGAGACAGACAAGTATTAGACTGTTATAATTCAGTGTGAAACATATGGGTGTATATATTTGATAAAAAATATTATGCGCCCTAAGGAATCAAATCGGAGAAGGCAATGGCAACCCACTCCAGTACTGTTGCCTGGAAAATCCCATGGACGGAGGAGCCTGGTGGGCTGCAGTCCATGGGGTCGCTAAGAGTCGGACATGACTGAGTGACTTCCCTTTCCCTTTTCACTTTCATGCATTGGAGAAGGAAATGGCAACCCACTCCAGTGTTCTTGGCTTGAGAATCCCAGGGACGGGGGAGCCTGGTGGGCTGCCGTCTATGGGGTCTCACAGAGTCAGACATGACTGAAGCGACTTAGCAGCAAGGGATCAAATACTGCCTAACTACTAAAGCAGGTAACTTAGGAGTTGGGAGATCAAGAAACCTCTTCAAAGAAATGACATCCATGTCCATGAATGTAGATATAAAGGTTATTTAAGAAATATGCAGATCAGAGGTTGGAGGAAGAGTATTTCAGCTAGAAAAACTAACATTTGAGGAATGTAAGAATTACAATGGTAATAGAGTATGGAGAGGAAGCTACAAAGGAATTGAGGGTGGAAAGGAGGCTAAAGAAGAAAGCTAGAGGCTCTGTTAATCCCATTAATGGATTTGAATGCTATTCCGAGTTCAGTTAGAAACCATTAAGTTTTTGTGTGAAAGCAGAGGTGTGATGTAATCAGCTTTGTACTTCAGGAAAACTATCCTGGCTGCTACATTGGAGAACAGGGATGGTAGCAGGAATCCAGGTAAGAAGCTATTGGCTTCGTCAGGCAAAAGATGGTGGTGACCTGCTTTAGGACAGTGGTTGTTAAAGTGGAGAGAATTGAATGAGTTTGAGAAATATTCAGAAGATGAAATCAAATACTATTTGGTGATTGAGGGGGAGGTATAGTGTATTAGTTATAGAACAACAGACTCTAGAGCCCAAACACTCAGGTTCAGATCCTAACTCTACCACTTAGTGTCTTTGTTCAGTTCAGTTCAGTTCAGTCGCTCAGTCGTGTCCGACTCTTTGTGACCCCATGAATTGCAGCACCCCAGGCCTCCCTGTCCATCACCAACTCCCGGAGTTCACTCAGACTCGCGTCCATTGAGTCAGTGATGCCATCCAGCCATCTCATCCTCTGTCACTCCCTTCTCCTCCTGCCCCCAATCCCTCCCAGCATCAGGGTCTTTTCCAATGAGTCAACTCTTCGCATCAGGTGGCCAAAGTACTAGAGTTTCAGCCTCAGCATCATTCCTTCCAAAGAACACCCAGGGCTGATCTCCTTCAGAATGGACTGGTTGGATCTCCTTGGAGTCCAAGGGACTCTCAAGAGTCTTCTCCAACACCACAGTTCAAAAGCATCAATTCTTCGGCGCTCAGCTTTCTTCACAGTCCAACTCTCACATCCATACATGACTACAGGAAAACCCATAGCCTTGACTAGACGGACCTCTGTTGGCAAAGTAATGTCTCTGCTTTTCAATATGCTATCTAGGTTGGTCATAAATTTTCTTCCAAGGAGTAAGCGTCTTTCAATTTCATGGCTGCAGTCACCATCTGCAATGATTTTGGAGCCCCCCAAAATAAAGTCTGACACTGTTTCTACTGTTTCCCCATCTATTTCCCATGAAGTGATGGGACCGGATGCCATGATCTTCATTTTCTGAATGTTGAGCTTTAAGCCAACTTTTTCACTCTCCTCTTTCACTTTCATCAAGAGGCTTTTGAGTTCCTCTTAACTTTCTGCCATCAGGGTGGTGTCATCTGCATATCTGAGGTTATTGATATTTCTCCCAGCAATCTTGATTCCAGCTTGTGTTTCTTCCAGCCCAGCGTTTCTCATGATATACTCTGCATATAAGTTAAATAAGCAGGGTGACAATATACAGCTCCTGGCATCCTTCAAAATTTGATTCTTTTTTCTAAGTGTCCATTTCCTATGTTTTATTGTTGTATAGTTAATGACCTTAACCACCATTTCCATGCACTATTCTTTAAATAACTGTTTTTAAAGCTTTGTGCTTTACTAGTCATTGTTCAAGGCTAATTCCGGCTGTCTGCAAGTATTTTTGTGTCTGATTAACTCATCTAAAACCTCCCACCAGGGAAAAAGATAACCTAGAAAAGAGAAATAGCTTACAGCTGTCATTGTTTATTTGGAATCTATTGTTTAAATGCAGGAGCAGGTAATATAACACAGGGGCTAGAGACAAACTGCTCAAATGGAGTTTGGACCATTTCAGAACATTACAGATTTAACTTCTGAAATGAATGTGTAGAACTGAATCCGTGTATATCAGAGGCCCAACTGGGAGTTCTTCAAATTAACTTCATGTGTAGTTCAGTGTTTGAAAAATAAGTAATAAAAGTGTTGAATTTGAAACTTACATATATGTTATTAAAGCTCAACGACAACCACAACAATTATTTAAAATTTGGAAAAACTAAAAAATTTTTTCAGAGAGCGTTTTATTGTTGACATTTAGAAAAATTGTCATCACATGATGGTAAGGAGCAGATCAAGTTTTAGTTTATAATTCTCTGTGGACAGTGTACCTCCTTATTCTGGGCACCAGACATGGTCTGTTTCCATCACCCCCTCTTGGTATGCAACTACACCCATCAATACTTTATACTAGTGCTTTTTCTTCACAACCTCATCAACTATGGATTTATCAGTTGATGGGTGAGAAGTGGTATCTGTGTTGTTTTGATTAGTATTTATCATATTAGTGAAGTTGAAGTTATCATGAGTGAAGTTGAATATCTTTTTTCGGTGTGTACAGGTCATTGCATTTTTTTGGACTGTCTAGTCATTAATTTTTGCCTTTTTCTTTTCTAGTGGTTTTTCCGTCTCTCTTTTCATTACATAAAAAATTAAGTACATTTTAACAAATGAGTATTGGAAGAAAAAAAGAAGAAAGCAGGGCACTATCACTGACTAAACTGACTAGACTTTTGGGAAGCCTTATAATACATAACATGATATTAACAGAAATCTCTGTTTCCCCCTTTAAGGTGACTGATGAGTATTGCAGCTATATTGAGGTACTAAAACAACCTTCTACATATTAACCTGGTAAACCTATGACTGGTGAAGCAATGTTTTTCAAACTGGACTCAGCAGTCTTATCTGTTTTTGTACATTTAAATTCCTCATAAAATTTCTTTGAAGGTACAATTCTGTTCTTATAGAATTTTTTTCTAAACCTTACTATAAAGTAAGAGTTGTTATTGTTCAATGACAGACAGATAATTATAACACAGACAATTAGTAATCATTAATTTAACAAATGAAATCAGTTAAATTGGTTTTTCACTGAATTGACTAGGTGATTTGATTAAAATTATTATCACATAAATGTAGCCTTACTGCTTAAAGAGTGTCGTACTTTGTAAGAAAAATTATGTATTTCATTTTTGTAGAGTCAACTGTGAATCTTTTTATGTCAGTTTTTCATAAACTTTTGTATTATAAATGTACATAGCTGCCCAGAAACATAAATGAACATTAAACTTTATTTCCATGTCTTCAAATTCCCTTTCATCAGTATTAACGTGTATATCTTTGTCTTTATAGTTATAAATAAAATATACCTATGTTTTTGTGTTGGGAGTTTTCTGCTGCTGCTGCTACTAAATCGTATCCGACTCTGTGCAACCCCATAGACGGCAGCCCACCAGGCTCCGCCGTCCCTGGGATTCTCCAGGCAAGAACACTGGAGTGGGTTGCCATTTCCTTCTCCAATGGGAGTTTTCTAGTTTTGTTTTGAGTTGTAAAAATAGTGACAACATTTAAGACAAAATTTAAGCCAAGATCTTGTCTAAAATCCTTACATCTGACTCTTCAAAACCCCTTGATAACTAAGAATAATTTTTAATGGTACTTTTTGTCATCTACTAGGAGCCTGGTGGGCTGCAGTCCAGGGGATCGCAAAGAGTCAGACATGACTGAGCGACTTCACTTTCACTTTTCAGTTTCATGCATCGGAGAAGGAAATGGTAACCCACTTCAGTGTTCTTGCCTGGAGAATCCCAGGGACGGGGGAGCCTGGTGGACTGCCATCTGTGGGGTCGCACAGAGTTGGACACAACTGAAGCGACTTAGCAGCAGAAGCAGCAGTCCTTCTTTTAAATAGAATAGTTTTCTTCAATAGCAGCAAAAGTGCTCTGTGGTTTTGAATTTTATTTTTAAAATTTAGTAAAGAATTATGTGAAGTTTACTGAGGTTAAGGTGCAAATGAATCATGTTATTTCTTGAGAGTTTAATTCTGTGTATTTTAGAAGTGCCTCATAATGTGAGTAGGTGATATAATCATATAATATATGAAGGTGTATGTTTTTGAGGAGCTTCAAAGAATTGATGTTAGTCTTGAACTTACCACAAACTTTTCCCAATCTAACTGATTAATTTATATTTCTCTGTGAAGCATTCGTTTCTGACTTTCCACCATGAAAAACTGGGTAGCTTGATGGTGTCTGCTTCCCGCATCTGTTGGTCTTGTTACGTTGCCTGTATATCATTTCTTTCTCATGTGTCATCTGTTTATTTTTATTACAGTAACAGTATTATATAGTATTTGCATATAGCAGCTTTAAAGTACAGTACTTTTTTTAGCTTCAGTCATAGAGCTCTGGATCATTCATTGCTTGCTGAAGAAAAGGTAGTTAAATGGAAAAAAAAAAACCAGTTTTTTATATTTTCTTTAAACCGCCACTGCCACCACAAGTCTGAAAGACTTTTTGTTGCTAAGCAAATGGAGCATGGGTATTATATCATGTTTTTTTTACCATGGAGTTATCATCTTAAACTCTCTTGATTTTGACTCCTTAAATAATATCTGGTCTTCTTTTGGGAAACTTAAGGAAATACCTAAAGAATTTAAATTTGTATTTTTATGTTGCTGTTGTTTTTCTTTCTTTTTCTTCTTTTTGAGACATGGTAAACCTTTCAGTTTCTAACTTCTCTCCGTTAAAATTTTTCACTTTCCTTCAGCTGCACCGTTTGTTTATTTATTATTTATTTCATTCTCCTTTTCCCTTCAAGCATTCCTGTCATTTGAGTTTAAATTAGAGCACTCTGCAAATCTGTGAGCATTCACTTCTTTGGTTAAATTCTTACTTTCAGTTTATGCTTCTTGAGTTGCCTGCTATTTCACCAACCCCGTTTTCTGCTTTGATTCTTCTGATCCTGCTTCTAGTGCCAGTATTAATGGGCTTGTGGCTGCATTTATTCTGTGCTGGTCTTGGTGCCCTCCAGTTGTTCTCCTGTCTCATAGTCCACAGTGTTGCCAGAATTATCCGTCTGAAACACAAGTCTGGCTGTGTCAAGTGAAAGTTGCTCAGTCGTGTCCCACTCTTTGCGACCCCATGAAGTATAGAGTCCATGGAATTCTCCAGGCCAGAATACTGGAGTGAGTAGCCGTTCTCTTCTCCAGGGGATCTTCCCAACTCAGGAATCAAACCCGTGTCTCCCACATTGCGGGCGAGTTCTTTACCAGCTGAGCCACCAGGGGAGCCCAGGAATCCTGGAGTGGTAGCCTATCCCTTCCCCAGTGTATCTTCCTGACCCAGGAATCAAACTGGGATCTCCTGAATTGCAGACAAATTCCTTACCAGCTGAGCTGCCAGAGAAGCTCGGCTGTGTCATTCCCTTGGTAATAAAAATCTTAGTAACTTCTTCACTACAGAGTTATGTTCTAACCCTTTAGTGACATAAGTAAAGCCTTCTGTTACCTGAGCTCCTGCGTCTCTCTAGTCTTATAATCCACCACCACCCTGCCACTGTGCTCTTCCCCTTACCTGAAATGCCCAGGGTAGTCCCAATCCTGTCCTCCCCATCCATACTTCCAGCCTAGATTAACTGGTTTTCCCCACTAAACATAGTTATTTATTTTCTTTTTAGCTACGTGCTCTCATGTACCTTGTACATGCTTTTTCACTGGTTTTAGTAGTTGTTTATACTTGTCCGTGACACCCCAACACCAGGGCAGATGCTATATTATGATTTTTATAGCTTCAACACTAGCATAGTGCCTGGCATTTTGTTTTATTACCCTCCTGTCTTTTGGTTTTGTTTACTTTAAGGGAGAGGCTGAGCTCTATCATATAATCTTTCTAGTCTTTTTTTCTTTTTTATGGGAAAATATTTTCAGTGGAGTCAAGCTATCAAAAATTGTTTTTCTCCAGTCAGTGTTTTCATGTACATAATTTACTAATCCTGAAGATGTGGCCTTACAGTTGTTCGGTCGTTCAGTTGCGTCTGACTCTTTGCGACCCCACCAACTGCAGCTCATCAGCCTTCCTTGTCCTTCAGTATCTCCCAGAGTTTGCTCAAACTCATGTCCATTGAGTCAGTGATGTTATCTAACCATCTCATCCTCTGCCGCCCCCAACTTCTTCCACCTTCAATCTTTTCCAGCATCAGGGTCTTTTCCAGTGAGTTGGCTCTTCGCATCAGGTGGCCAAAGTATTGGAGCTTCAGCTTCAGCATCAGTCCTTCCAATGAATATTCAAGGTTAATTTCCTTTAGGATTAACTGGTTTGATCTCCTTGCAGTCCAGGGGACTCTCAAGAGTCTTCTCCAGCTCTACAATTTGAAAATATAAATTCTTTGGTGC
The DNA here is from genome assembly GCA_006410635.1 of Cephalophus harveyi. Classification (NCBI taxonomy): domain Eukaryota; kingdom Metazoa; phylum Chordata; class Mammalia; order Artiodactyla; family Bovidae; genus Cephalophus; species Cephalophus harveyi. The sequence continues at coordinate 237,553 of SJYT01035097.1, read as the reverse complement.
TCAGCCTTCTTTATGGTCCAGCTCTCACATCTGTACATGACTACTTGAAAAACTGTAGCTTTGACTAGATGGACGTTTGTTGGCAAAATGATGTCTCTGCTTTTTAATATGTTGTCTAAGTTTGTCATAGCTTTTCTTTCAAGGAGCAAATGTCTTTTAATTTTGTCTTACAGTAACTTTGTCCTAAATCACATTATAGTACTTAATCCCTGGATCAGGGTTTAGGAACTAGTTTTGGGAGTGACCTGTTAAACACGGAGTCACTACTGATTTCAGTAATCAAATTACAGGCTTAGGTCAAGCAGGACTGACTGCTCTAGCCTAATTGTTTGGTTTCAAGCCTGGGGTAGTGGTCCAGTTCTGACTATGTGTTCCTAGTTAGGCAGCCCTGAAATTTGAAAGCTAAGTGTGCAGCCAGGGTGGTCTTCTTTTCCTGTTTTTATTATTTACCTCCAAGGTTATATTTTGCTCCAAATCTTAATGAGAAAAAAAGAAAAATACTTTATAGATTGCTAAAAATATGGCATGCTGTTGTCATCTTAAATCTCTCAAACAATATAGAATATTACAAAGTTGAGGGTAAAATTCTTCAACATCTTGTCACTCAGAGATGAGCATATTTAGAATATATTCTTGCATAAATACATATAGGAAAAGTGTACCAATTTCATAAATGACATCTTGCACTGAAAGTTCCCTTCTGTATCTCCCTCTTGATTTTCCAGGCAAGAATACTGGAGTGGGTTGCTGTTTCCTTCTCTAGGGGATCTTCCCTACCCAGAGATTGAACTTGGGTCTCCTGTATAGCAGGCGGATTCTTTACCAACTAAGCCACCAGGGAAACCCTTTTTTTATTCAACATGTTAAAACATTCCTCAGTAATTGAAGATGTATTTTATCATTTATAATTTACTCACCAGTTATAGTTGGACATTTAAATTCCTTATAAATAATGTGATAAACATTCATCTTTCATTTTTTTTTTTTTTTTTACATTTTTGTGTGACTATAACTTCAGTAGAACTCTTCTGTCAGAAGACATGCAAGTATATGTTAATAGATATTGCCATAATGCCTTCCAGAAAAGTTGTTCCAACTTATATCACTCCACATCTCTACCAAAGCCAGATTTTTACTGTGAGTTAAAGACTCCCAATTTACAGCTCTAAATTCAGATCCATTAATATTTTCATATAGTATCTGTCTCACTGCCACCTCAAATAACATGAGATGTCATTATACTGATTTCCTGCCTCAATTCTCAAAATCTGTTTCTTCCCCTTTCTATTTCTTTTCTTTAAATGGAACTTAAATTTCCTGGTTTTTCAAGTTAGAAGTCTGGTGTGATCTTTACTGTTGTCTCTTTCCCCCTGAATCTTCCTATCAAATATATTGCTAAGGCTAATAAGATTCTATTTATAATATCATGAATATGCAGATAGGAGAAGGTCCTGTAGTTAAGTTTATGCTGTCCTACAGTTTTTTTAAAAGACACTTAAAAAAACACATACTGCTCTGATTAGGCAGTCTGAATGTAAGCTTTTAGGGATATAATCAGATTTCTACCTCTAAAATTTAATTTAATTAACATATATTTAAAATGAAATTTAGAATTACTGTTTTCCCACTATTTCATGTAAAATTTTTGTTAAAACTCTTCAACTTACATCTTTAGTATTTTGTCAACACTGGAATGAGTCACCTAACAATTTCCTGGTTCACTTCCTCCTCTCTTCCATCTAAGTTGCTTGAGACATTGTAGTTTTTAAATCCGTATATAATGCTGTCCCAGCCACAAGTACAATTCAAGCAAAATGTTGGCGTATGTTCATGATCTCATAACCTAAGTATGGACTGAATTGCTTTTTTCAAAAAGTGATCATCAGGGAATTCCCTGGTGGTCCAGTGGTTAAGTCTCCGCACTTTCACTGTCAAAGGCACAGGTTCAATCCCTAGTGGGGAAACTAAGATCCTACAAGCTGTGTGGCATGACCAGAAAAAGAAAATATAGCCACTTACTACCTTTAAAACAAACGAGTAAAACCTGGTCATTGAAAGATTGCTTAACAGTAACATTGTCACAGGCAGTTGTGAAGTAATCTCCTAAGAAAGAATACTGAATCTTCTCACTTTATTTGCTCCCCGCTACCCGCCGCCCCTAACCCCCAGCAACTGTATTAAATTATCTCTTGAACTGTTTTGCTGGTTCAGGCTAACATGTTTTCTTCAGACAGTACCTTGTATTTTTCAAAATAAGATAGCATAGATCATTCTGTAATCTGAGACTCTGTAAGGCTCAAATATCAGATGGCAATCTCTTCTAGAAGGATAGTGTTTGGTATTGAAAATTTTTACATATATATGGGCATGTACTGCTGCTGCTGCTGCTAAGTCGATTCAGTTGTGTCCGACTCTGTGTGACCCTATAGACGGCAGCCCACCGGGCTCCCTCGTCCCTGGGATTCTCCAGGCAAGAACACTGGAGTGGGTTGCCATTTCCTTCTCCAGTGCGTGAAAGTGAAAAGTCAAAGTGAAGTCTCTCAGTCATGTCTGACTCTTCGTGACCCCATGGGCATGTACGGTGAATCTCAAATCCATCTACTTTTCCACTACGAATACTGACCTGGACAACGGCCCTCACATTTTAACTGCATGCCTCATAGCTATTCTTGGCTCCCTCCTCTGTTTATTCTATAGAGAAGTTACCTTTTCACGATGTCAGTCTATTAATGCTTTTTATTGACTATTGTTCCTGTTTACCTGGATAACCCTTACTGTTCCCTTAGCATATGAACTCTCCAGCTTGACCTGGAAGCATTTACCCTCTATTAATACTTAGTAATTCTGATATCCTGGGGATAGGGAGTTAATGCCAAGGACAGCTACGTTTTGGGAGTTTTGTCTCTATTTCTCTCTGAATGCTTGTATCTCCTGCTTCTAGGGATTGGGAACATCAGTTCGTATACCCTTTATTTTGTAGATAAATATATACATTCAGTGTATCAACATTTTGTACTGAAAAGAGTCTGCAAAATGTGCTGAGTTTAAAAGCTAGGGTGTTATGTGTCAGCTTCTGGCATTTTTTCAGTGTGATCCAAAATGTTTTATAGTCTTTGGAGTTGATATTTCAGTGGACAAAGAGTAATATTTTTTCTTCTATTTTTGACTATTTCTCTTTGTTTTGTTCTGTATTAGAGAGCCTTTAATAAAAATGATTTATGTTGTCACATTGCCCAGACAGCTCCCTTTAAATTCTTAGACCTAAATTCAGGACTATCAATCTGACCAGGCCATTTAATACCTTTGATTGTGGTTTTTACTGTGTGGTTTCATAGTATTCAATAATTGATATTGGAATTTATAGAAATTCCCATTGCCTTTTGAAACAGATTCTTTTCTTGCTGTTGGTTTAGTTTAGGGGTACGAATTCCCTCCTTCCCTTACTTCCTCCCTTCCCATCCTTCCTCCTTCACCTCCCCCCCCCCCCCCCCCCCCCCCCCTCCCCCTTTTTTTGGTGTTCTTTTGCTTGTTCAGTTCAGTCGCTCAGTCGTATCTGACTCTTTGCAACCCCATGGACTGCAGAGCACCAGGCTTCCCTGTCTGTCACCCACTCCCAGAGCTTACTCAGACTCGTGTTCATTGAGTCGGTGATGCCATCCAACCATCTCATCCTCTGTCGTCCCCTTCTCCTCCTGCCTTCAGTCTTTCCCAGCATCAGTGAGTCAGCTGTTCACATCAGGTGACCAAAGTATTGGAGTTTCAGCTTCAACATAAGTCCTTCCAATGAATATTCAGGACTGATTTCCTTTAGGATTTTTTTTTTTTTTTAAGACCCTTTAAAAGGGAAATGGGAGACTGGAGATCTTCTGACAGTATCATTTATGTTGACATTTTCTGAAAGGTCCTCATCTTTCAGCCTTACAGTTGAAGTGAGTTGGAGGGAGTGGAGGAATTTGGGGAAGGGGATATGCATAGAAATGGTCATTTATTTCTAAAATTGAAATTCTGACGTTTTTTAAAAGGATGATTTAAAAAGTCCTTTTAAGTATGTTCCTGATTTAAACATAGAGATTAGAAATGAAAATGGGAAATATTTTATAATGAATGTTGACTCCAGAGATTCAGATCACGTTTGATGTTTAATATAGTTTTTAGGACCTTTAAATTATCTACTTTAGAAAATTTCTAAGGATTAGTATAAATCGATGTTTTTAAAAGCTGTCAGACAAATAGAAGCTATAAATTCCTTCTTTAATAGTGGTTAATTCTATTAGCCTACTGCCCGAACCTGGAGGTTGAGATTGTTTAAATAATGATGTATCTTGAAATACAATCTGAGTTCTCTAATAGTCATTTTTTTTCCCAATTAGACTTCTAATCAAGCACATCTGTATTCCTTTTCAGCTGTCTTCTTATTAGCTGTTATAATGAAACATCAGTAACAAATCTTCTACCTCAAGTCCTGGACATTCTGCTGAAGCATATAACTTTGATTTACAAAGACCACTGAACCCAGTTATTCTGTTTTCAGGGAAATGACAGGGCACAATAGATGGCTTTGTACCCTCTTGTCAAAAGGATGAAGCATTAATACTATGATTCAGATATTGGTGTGCCATCCAGGCACTGGTTATCTGGCATTATGACAGGTTTGCTAATGATTCCTGATGTGAGTGCCAGAAAGAAAAAAATTGTGAATAGCCTCAGGATCAGTTCAGTTCAGTCGCTCAGTCGTGTCCGACTCTTTGCGACCCCATGAATCGCAGCACGCCAGGCCTCCCTGTTCATCACCATCTCTCGGAGTTCACTCAGACTCACATCCATCGAGTCAGTGATGCCATCCAGCCATCTCATCCTCGGTCGTCCCCTTCTCCTCCTGCCCCCAATCCTTCCCAGCATCAGAGTCTTTTCCAATGAGTTTGTGCCATCCAGGCACTGGTTATCTGGCATTATGACAGGTTTGCTAATGATTCCTGATGTGAGTGCCAGAAAGAAAAAAATTGTGAATAGCCTCAGGATAGCACTTGAGAAATACTGTTTTTCTTTAAGTACTAAATCTACATGATCCCATCAAATAAAAGCTTTGAAAAGGAAAAGACCCTCTTTTGATCATTTCTTATTTTTTCTACTCCTTTCTGCTAGAAATGTTCGCCTTACTGTGCTCTTCCTGATACATGACTTTTAAAGGGAAAATTTGGTAATTTTGTTGTGTTTTTTCTAGAATGTGATTTTCATTTTATTTTTCAAATAGAGATTTTAGTATTCTATAGCTTATCAGTTGAGCATTTTAGTTAAAAATAAATGGTTGGAATTTAACCTTACTATGGGGAAAATACTATCAATACTTATTAACAATAAAGAACTAAAGGAAAACCTACAGAAGTGGTGTCAGCTTTTACATAGAACTTTTCAAGTTTTTTGTCATACTGCTCCACTAGGTCAGGCTTCTTTTTCCACAAATGTCCTTTAAAGGGCACAGATTTTGAAAGTATGGTTTCTAGTTTTTAAAAGTTTTTCTCATTGTAGTGGTAGATTTTCATTGTAGAAAATTTGAAAATTCAGAACCATGAAGATAAGAGTTTTTTAAAATCACCTAATAAATATACCTGCAATAATATTTAAGTGTTGCTAACTGTTTAATAAGTATGAGTTTATGTAAGACCCTTACATTAAAAAAAATTGCGTATTCTCAGATATATACAATTTTGGGGGTCACACTGAATGTTCTGTTTTGTGCCCTGCTTTTTTCACTTAAAATACCTTGTGAGCATTTGGCCACATTGTTATAATCAAGACATTACTTTTAATAGTGCTGCTTAATGAAAGGATTTTTTGTGAAGATTACAGTAAAAATGTTTTTCTTGGATGAATTCCATTTAAAACTCTTATCAGTATAGCAATCACATTATCAAGTGTCTTTTTGGTTGGATAACCAACAAGGTCCTACTATATAGTATAGGGAACTCTGCTCAATGTTATGCGGCAGCCTGGATGGGAGGGGAGTTTAGGGGAGAATGGATACATGTATATGCATGGCTGAGTCCCTCAGCTGTCCACCTGAAACTATCACAGCATTGTTAATCGGCCATACTCCAATACAAAATAAAAGGTTTAATTTTCAAAAAGTATCATTTTGGAGTGTTTAAAGAATGGCTATTCAGTGCTGTGCTGGGTTTCTTGGAGGACAGATACATAAATGAACGAAGCCTCACACAAGCTTAAGATCCAGCAAGGGAGGCCAACATGTACCCCACTGTTTGTAGCAAGAACCAGCAGGGAGGAGAGGTGAAAACTAGAGCTCCTTAATGTGGACCTCAGGGTTCTGTCTGGGTGTTGGCTTCAAAGAGTAGGTGAACAGATGGTCAACGCGCAGGCCTTTTGCTCTAACCATATTTATATGTGCACAACGCTGTGGGGCTCCAGGTGGAGTAGATACAAAACTGAAACCAGTAGGGGAAAGAGTTGGGTGTGGATGCCTCAGAAGTAAGAAGAAATACAGACAAAACAGCATTTTCCTCTGGGCCACCAACTTTTTATTTATAACTGAAATCCCTGGCCATGCATCAGAATTTTTTTAGAGAAATGATTGTTATTTGGAAATACATTCTACACAGAAATACTTGTTTTACTTAAGCAAAAAATTTAAGCAAAAACACTGAAAAAAAATTTTTTTTCAGAAAAGTATACAGCATTATAATGGGTTTTATTTATACATAATGTGAATATAATGAAGCAATTTCAATGCTGTATAATATTGAATTCTACAAGTAGTAAATAGTGTTTGACTTTTGGGCTTCCCTGGTGGCTCAGGTGGTGAAGTATCCACCTGCAATGCAGGAGACCTGGATTCAATCCCTGGGTTGGGAAGATCCCCTGGAGGAGGGCATGGCAACCCACTCTAGTATTCTTGCCTGGAGAATCCCCATGGACAGAGGAACGAGGGATGAGTATATTTAGTTTGGTGTAGTTCAGGGATTTTTCAGATGTATAGACTACCTAAACCAAAGAGCGGAGAAGGCAATGGCACCCCACTCCAGTACTCTTGCCTGGAAAATCCCATGGATGGAATAGCTTGGAAGGCTGCAGTCCATGGGGTCGTGAAGAGTCAGACACGACTGAGCGACTTCACTTCACTTTTCACTTTCATGCATTGGAGAAGGACATGACAACCCACTGTAGTGTTCTTGCCTGGAGAATCCCAGGGATGGGGGAGCCTGGTGGGCTGCCATCTATGGGATCACACAGAGTCGGACACGACTGAAGTGATTTAGCAGCAGCAGCAGCAGCAGCAAACCTGAGTTCTTTCTTTAGCTGTGCTCCCGGTTCTTCTGATGGTAAATGCATTAAAAATAATAATCAAGGAAGGGAGGAAAGGAAGGAAAGAAAGGGAGGGAGAAAAGAAAACTTTTCTAGGGTGTGCTGGGCAAGGACCAAGTGTGCAGCGGCAAACTTGACGTTAAACTGTCAGTGATGTAGGACCCAGGGGCAATAAATGAATTCTCACCAATGTGTTTATGAGGACTGCTTCCAGGAACCAGTGGAGAATGGACATTCCCATTTTAATGTGTACTCCTGCCCTGGCTTGAAATACACACAAAGAATGTGACCTCCAGCAGACAAAGACAAAACTGTATCTTCTCATTTACATGTAGAATGTAATAGAGATAGAAACAGAAACTCATATTCTCATAGAAATGAAGAGCAGACTGGTGGTTTTCAGGGGCTGGATATAGGGAAAATGGGGAGATGTTGGTCAAAGGGTGCAAACGTACAGCCCTAAGGTGGCTAAGTTCTGGGGTTTTAATGTACAGTGTGATGACTGTAATACCAGATTACATGTGTCAAAGTTGTTATCTTAAATGTTATCACTGTACATTCATTAAATGGTAAGTATGTGAAAAAGTGGGGTTGCAAACTAACCTTGTTATGGTGATTGTCTAGCAATATATACATGCATCAGGTTTCCAAGGTGGTGTTAGTGGTAAAGAACCTGCCTGCCAATGCAGAAGATGTAAGAGACGTAGGTTCTATCCCTGGGTTGGAAAGATCCCCTGGAGGAGGTCATGGGAACCCACTCCAGTATTCTCACCTGGAGAATACCGTGGACAGAGGAGCCTGGCGGGCTACAGTCCATAGGGTTGAAAAGAGTCAGACATGACTGAAGCGACTTAGTGCCCATATACGTGCATCAGATGATCACATGTATACCTTAGTTCAGTTCAGTTCAGTTCAGTCGCTCACTCGTGTCCAACTCTTTGCGACTCCATGAATCATAGCACGCCAGGACTCCCTGTCCATCACCAACTCCCGGAGTTCACCCAGACTCGTGTCCATCGAGTCAGTGATGCCATCCAGCCATCTCATCCTCTGTCATCCACTTCTTCTCCTGCCCTCAATCCCTCCCAGCATCAGAGTCTTTTCCAATGAGTCAAC
>SJYT01035097.1:192989-228085 GCA_006410635.1 Cephalophus harveyi | reverse complement strand
TTTTTGAGATTGCATCCAAGTACTGCATTTCGGACTCTTTTGTTGACCATGATGGCTACTCCATTTCTTCTGAGGGATTCCTGCCCGCAGTAGTAGATATAATGGTCATCTGAGTTAAATTCACCCATTCCAGTCCATTTTAGTTCGCTGATTCCTAGAATGTCGAGATTCACTCTCTTATTTGACCACTTCCAATTTGCCTTGATTCATGGACCTGACATTCCAGGTTCCTATGCAATATTGCTCTTTACAGCATCGGACCTTGCTTCTATCACCAGTCACATCCACAGCTGGGTATTGTTTTTGCTTTGGCTCCATCCCTTCCTTCTTTCTAGAGTTATTTCTCCACTGATCTCCAGTAGCATATTGGGCACCTACTGACCTGGGGAGTTCCTCTTTCAGTATCCAGTCATTTTGCCTTTTCATACTGTTCATGGGGTCTCAAGGCAAGAATACTGAAGTGGTTTTCCATTTCCTTCTCCAGTGGACCACGTTCTGTCAGAGCTCTCCACCATGCCCGCCCGTCTTCGGTTGCCCTGCGGGCATGGGTTAGTTTCATTGAGTTAGACAAGGCTGTGGTCCTAGTGTGATTAGACTGACTAGTTTTCTGTGAGTATGTAGACCTTAAACTTACATATATGTCAATAATATCTTAAAAGACTGAGGAAATAAAGAATGTGCCCTCTGTGAGTGGGAGACTTTTTCCAAACTACTGAGGTAGAAGCAGGTTCTGCAGAAGATAGCGACTCTGCTTGAGCTCGTCAGTCTGTTTTTCATGCTGTAACTCAGAAGCGTACTGAAAACGGGCCAGAACACTGAAGTGGCTCAGGAGAGGTTCTCCAGAAGATCTAGTGCTTTTCAAATTTGGGACAGAATAAGAATTTGGTTATGCAAATTGTTTTAAAAATGCATTAGGTTCCACTTGCCTGTAAAGAGAGTGGCATACTTAAACAGTTATATTGGTAAGGATCACCCAAGTTTATAATTTTGAATAAACTCTTACAGATAACAGAAATAACAAGGTGGCATTTGGACACAAGTATGAAATATAGATGTGGCCAGTAAGAATATATCTGCAAGTTGTTGGCTTATAGCAATTATGAAGGGCCTAGGTGTCGTACCTGAGTTAGTTGAAGTTCTTTTAAGTTATTGTTACAAGGTTCTACTCAACCCGCTGGCCCTTGGAACTCTTGTCTCAGCTTGTGTGAACTCTTCCTCACTTTCTAAGAACCAGCTATACTGGATTTCTCTCAGTTCCTGTCAGCACTGTGTTCTTTCCCACCTCAAGTAAATGACTTCACATGTACCACTCACTCTACCAACACCCCGCTCCTGTTTTTAAATTTAGTCGTCTCCTATTTATCCTTCGGTTTCCAGCCCCAGTGCAATTCCTCAGTAACATCTTTGGAGATTCCCTAGACTTAGGATCTAGGCTCTAGATTCCCACAGTGGCTCAGCCATAATGCTCTCACGTCTGAAATTTCTTTCTCGGTGCTCATCATCCCTGTGAGACTTTTAGTTCCTTTGGGTGCACTCTCATTCACTGCCTTACCCCTAAGAGCTTCAGGAAATCTCAGGGCTCAGAAAATCTTTTTTTTAACACAATAAGTGTGACTGTTTTAGGAAAAGTGAGCTCTTATGAAAGATGGTCTTCTAAGCTTGTATTCTTATACCTTTATACAAGAGAAAAAATTCAGCAAAAGATAGGTAGGTAGGTGGATGAAAGGAAAAAAGGGAGGGAGAGAGGTATTCTAGCACAGTGCTTATTGCACAGATTCTAGAGCCAGATTAACTGGGTTCAGATCCCAGGTCGGCTACTCCCAGTGATATAACCTTGGCAAGTCACTTCTCTATACCTCAGCTCCCTACCTATAAAATAGTAATAATAATAATATTACCTTAAAATTTTCATGAGGCGTAAGTGAACACGTATAGCATATATGTGAAAGTGAAAGTTGCTCAGTCATATCCAGTTCTTTGTGACCCTGGTCTATACAGTCCATGGAATTCTCCAGGCTGGAATACTGAAGTGGATAGCCATTCCCTTCTCCAGGGGATCTTCCCAACCCAGGGATTGAACCCAGGTCTCCTGCATTGTGGGTGGATTCTTTACCAGCTGAGCCACCAGGGAAGCATATATGTACTTTAGAATAATTATCATTATAAGTTAGCAGTCCTAGTCATCATTGTTCTCTATTTCTCATTTTCTTTTCATTTTTATATCTTCCATTCAGAAAAAGCAGAAAAAGGGTTTGGGTTTTTTTTTTTTCCCCCTACCTCTAGACTTGCTATCCCTGGTAGAACTAGAAGACAGTAGACTTTTTAAAATTTAGCCTTATTTTGTATTTCAGGATAGCTAGATAGCATTTTATGAACACATTTAAACACATTAACAAAGAAAATAATTTGAGGAATTGGCATTAAAAACTATCATTAAAACTTAACTTTTAAAGTCATGGAGCTTGCTGTATCAAAATGAAGAATTTACTTTAGCATTTTGAGAGCATCCAAATAAAGTTAATTTCATTATTTAAGAAGCACAGTTTGAAATAAAGTTTTGTATAGACTATTGAATACTGTATTAGTTGAATATTCTAAAATTTCATGTATTTGATGATGGAGAGCATGAAATAATAAAAAATATAAAATTAAGCTGATTCACACATTTTATGTGCTTGATCCTGGGATTGAATCTGTAAAACCATGGCTTTGCCCTTAAGATGGTTGACAGACTTCTATGTTTAATAACTGTATAAGACATTTTTAAATAACTTTTGTGCTATAGAAGGTGTTTTACTATGAAATATATAGATACTGATTGTCTAGAGAAGATTACAGTTTCATAAACAAGTGGACTGCAGTCTGGCTTATTTTGTCTCAGAAAACGCCTGACTTTAACCAAAGATCCTGTTTGGAATTAAGCTTATATGTATCTTTTTCATTGATTTCATAGAGCTTAGGAGGTAGAGGAAGCAATGAAATGCTTTGCTCTTGAATCTGGGTCTAATGGGAAATGACTAGGGAGTAACATCATTTGTGTTGAGCTAGTTGGATTGAACTGTTTGGAGAATTTCACCAGGCTATCTTACAGTCATCATAGTAAAGAAGAGTGGGACATGGTTATGCCTGTACTTTGCCTCTGAGGAAAACAGATTTTTAAGTTTATGGCATCTATAGGTGTAATTCTTAGACTAGTGATTATTAAAAGATAAGTTATGTGATGAAATTCTTATAGGTACAAAGAATGTTCTGAGCAGCTCAAGATTTTAAAAAGATGTATATGATTAATAATTAGATGGAACACATAATCACATTTGTAGAGTGCTAAGTAGACCTGCCTCTTGAGAAATCTGTATGCAGGTCAGGAAGCAAGAGTTAGAACTGGACTTGGAACAACAGACTGGTTCCAAATAGGAAAAGGAGTACATCAAGGCTGTATATTGTCACCCTGCTTGTTTAACTTCTGTGCAGAGTACATCATGAGAAACACTGGACTGGAAGAAACACAAGCTGGAATCAAGATTTCCGGGAGAAATATCAATAACCTCAGATATGCAGATGACACCACCCTGATGGCAGAAAGTGAAGAGGAGCTAAAAAGCCTCTTGATGAAAGTGAAAGAGGAGAGCGAAAAAGTTGGCTTAAAGCTCAACATTCAGATACCAAGAAACATTGAAGAATTTCCTGAATTGCCAAAGCTCAAAAGGAGTTTAGATACTTTGGAGAGCTCAAAGAGCTTTTAATTTTGTGTTTGGAGCAAGAGCAATGAGAAGGAACAGATAGGCTTACTGTCAGAAGAGGTTATTGGTAGTTCTTTATAGGCAGAAAACAGTTCTATGTCATTCTACTTTGTGTCTGTAGTCTTGAACTTGAAGAAATACTTTTCCAACAGTAAAAGATAAACAACTTCAAGGAAAACTAAATTTTAAAAAGATGAAGAAATCATAAGCATATCATTCATTTTAAATGAAACTAAAATTTCGAGACGTAGTTGAGTTGCCCTCCGAGGAGTTAAAGGGACTCTCAGATGTGATCTCAGGGTTATTGTCAGTATTCTTTATGAAACCATGAATGTGGGACGTACCAAGAGACTGAAGTGAGACAAATGGTCCAGTTTCCAAAAAGGCGTAGATTGTGAAAATGCAAGTCCACTTCCCTGACTTTAAGTTCCGACAGCATTTGAAGAGATTGTAAACAATAAAATTAATAAAATATTGGAAGTGTTTAAAGAATGGGATGATCTCCATGAATCAACTCAAATATATAAGAAAAAGACATGCCAAACTGACCTCATTTTTTTTCTTCTTTTCAATTGGATTAGACAGTAGTAAAGACTTCTCATATCTTGACTTTGGTAAGTGATTGACAAAGTCTCCTAGACAGTCTTTATGGAAAAGACAGTAAGATGTTGGCAATTGAACTGGTTTACAGCTACTTGCATGGCCTATGCCAGCATGCCACAGTGTTTACCTGAATAATAACCAATGACTCTATACACTGCTTCCTTAAAGAGTGAAGAAAGTGAAAGTGAACGTCACTCAGTCGTGTCTGGACTCTTTGTGACCCCGTGGACTAATACAGTCCATGGAATTCTGCAGGCCAAAATTCTGGAGTGGGTAGCCTTTCCCTTCTCCAGGTGATCTTCCCAACCTAGGGATCAAACCCAAATCTCCTGCATTGTGGGCATATTCTTAACCAGCTGAGCCACAGGGGAAGAAGCCCAAGAATACTGGAGTGAGTAGCCTCAGCGGATCTTCCCAACCCAGGATGTGAACCAGGGTCTCCTGCGTTGCAGGCAGATTCTTTACCAACTGAGCTATCAGGGAAGCCCCCTAAAGAGTGATGGTAGTGAATATTAAATGGCATACATTCAGAAAGTATGAATTTGAATCATGAGTTCTTTTGATTATGGATTTATTCATGTGATTGAGAGTTCAGTTATAGACTTTTCCTCTCCTAAGCTGTATTCGTAAGATTTATAGATCTGTTTTTAAGTTTCATAAATCAATTTGACTTATAAGTCACTTAAAAGTCAAAGAATAGTCTTAGCACTTTGAAGCAAAAGCTGAGTAAAAATGCAATTATGAACAGTCTTTTTTTCTCATTTGTTTAACTGTATTAATCCCAAATAGATGTTTTTCATACTCTTGAAATGTCAAGTTTCTGTGAAACTTTCTTAAAACAAAAGGCAGAAGTTCATATACAATTCAGTAATATAGATAATCTCTCTGTTGTCTCTGTCAGCTAATGTTTCTGTTGGCCTTCTGGTAATTCCATAGCCACCTGCCTATTTAGGATATTTGTACTTTAAAAAAACAAAACAAAACAAATTTTCTGGAACTGCATCAAAGAGGGAAGCGTAATATTCCATCCCCTTAACAAAAGTTTTTTTGGTTTCTTGAAATAAGGACATTCACGATGACTGTTATATCCAATATATTTTATTATTATTATTAATTTTAAAGAATGCCAATCTATATAATTTGTTAATCTTTTATCATTGACATTTTTTTGATGTTTGTAATATTTTTTCCTAACATCAGAGAAATGTGATGACATCTTTGAATAGTTTTCATACTTTTAATAAAATATCCCATTTATGAAATTGTACTTCACCCTTTTCTTTGCAACTGTTCATCCCAGTGTTGTGTCCAGAGTCCCCATAGAAGTTGAGGGTGAAGATTAAGAAGCAGTTCTTACTCTGATAAATCTAGGTGTCGTTCTTTAACTCTTTCTGCTTTATAGATTCTCTCAGTCTTAAGATCTTGTGGGCCCTTGAAACAGGAATTAAATTCTTTTCCCCTGTTGAGAGCCCCTCACGCTGTAATTTGTGATCCATGATTTTTATTATGGCTTTGTCTTTAATTACATCTAATTCAATGGCTGTTGTTTTTATAGATTGGTAGATTAAAACTCAATGTGTGTTTTTAGCATTTTATAGTTATCTCACTGAGTCATGCTATATTTTTTAGTAAAGCTTCAAAAACTTTTTTAAACCTTGAATTTAAAAATTGTTTACTCAGATTGTCTTCTTTAATAAAACAGGCATTATCCTTTATCTAGATTAAATCTTTTTAAAAAAATGTGTTGGATAGCAGGTTTTGAAGTCTATATAATTTATTTTAGTTTGAAAAAACTGATTTGTTCTCTGTCTAGTCAAAACCCTAGCCAAACCTCCACAAACATCACTAAACATTTTCAAGGACTTATGTAACAATCCACCAAAGCTTTTGTATAGTGATTATTACAATGTGATCAAAACACTTTTTGCCTCATTTTCAAAATATTTAATAAACTCATAATTGGGTATGGTTTTGTTCAATAAGCAATGTGACTGTAGAGTACTGATTATGAATTGGGTTTTTCTTCTACCCAGCAATGAATAAGTAATATAATAAAAAAAATGAAATAATATGAACCCATCTAAATTGGACTTTGGTTGGTGGGGCCACTAAATGTCCTGACAGAAGCAGCCTCAGAGCACAGATTGTTCAGTGTTATCCTTGTAAACATCCTTCAGGTTTTCTTCTTTGATCGCAAGGTTTCCCCCTTCCTCAATATCTATTTTTGACAATGCAAAACAGGGACTTTTTGGTTTCTGTTTATTAGTTTAGAACATGAATGTTATCTCCAAACTTTAGAAGCACTCTGATTTCCTGCTTATTTTAGTACTCTCTCATACAGGTTATGCTTATTTACTTATGTGAAAAAATAGAGAATTAGAAATGCTATGTTATGAAATAACAGTTGAGAGAATGAACCGATCTGTAGTAACCTTTTGAATTATCTAATTTGGCCATGACTATATTGTTTGAAGTAAAGTGTATATTTTAATCAACCAGTCATTTCTTATTCAGTAACATGATCTGTTTTGTTTTAGCATTGCTCTTTTTGAGTTACTGAAATTTTATCTAATGAAAGGTGTTTGTATTGCTTTGATAATCATTTTAAGTTCAACCATTATTACAAATTCACTGCTACCAGATTTCTGCAGCTCCCTGTTTTTCTGCTAATATTTCTTTGATACTCCTAATATTATTCTTTTTAATCTCCCATTTTCCCCGCAAATAAGGAAGAAACCTCTCATTCTTACTCATTTACGTGGTATCTAGGAGTCAGACAGATGGACAGAGAATGCCTGTTGCATCTAGTGATAGGCAGAAGGTTCTGAATAGGACCCATTGGGCCTATTAGAGATGAGAAAGATGGACTTGTGGGCGGAACATAGTTTGAGAGGGGCAAGGGTGGGTGAGTTTGGGTTCGAGATGGTCAGAGCTGGAACATGTAGGGCTTGCTAGGCCCTGTTTAGAAATTTGAATTATATTCCAAGAGTAGCAAGAAGTCTGGAGAAGGCAATGGCACCCCACTCCAGTACTCTTGCCTGGAAAATCCCATGGACGGAGGAGCCTGGTAGGCTGCAGTCCATGGAGTCCGCAAAGAGGCAGACACGACTGAGCGACTTCATTTTCACTTTTCACTTTCATGCATGGGAGAAGGAAATGGCAACCCACTCCAGTGTTCTTGCCTGGAGAATCCCAGGGATGGCGGAGCCTGGTGGGCTCTCGTCTATGGGGTCTCACAGAGTCGGACACGACTGAAGCGACTTAGCAGCAGCAGCAAGAAGTCATTAGGTGGCTCTAAACAGAGTAGCGATTATCTGACTTATGTTTTAAAATCTCATTCTGGCTTCTTTGGGAATGGTGGAAGTAGGAAGGAACCAAAAATGGGCACAGGGGAATGGATTAGAAGGCTTTTGCAGAATTCCAGGTGAGAACTCATGGTGGATTAGCTTAGGGTGATAGCAATGGAAATAAAGAGAAGTAGGCAGTTATGGGATATGTGTTGAAGGGAGAACTGACAAAAATTGCTAATTAATTGCATTGAGGGATAGAAGTAAAAAGAAGAAATTGAGGCTGACTTCTAGGTTTGGGGCTTGTTCTATTGGATTGTTGTTCTTGTTCAGTGGACGGCAGCACGCCAGGCTTCCCTGTCCCTCACTATCTCCCAGAGTTTGCCCGAGTTCATGTCCATTGAATCAGTGATGCCATCCAGCCATCTCATTCTCTGTCGCCCTCTCCTCCTTCTGCCTTCAATCTTTCCCAGCATCAGAGTCTTTTCCAGTTAATCAGCTGTTTGCATGAGGTGGCCAAAGTATTGGAGCTTCAGCTTCAGCAGGATTGTGGTAATTTTCTAAGACAGAGGAGGTGATTTTCTAAGATTAGAGGAGAGAAATGTAATGGGAGAAGATAGAATTAAGAGTTCTGTTTTGGTCATCTGAAATTTGAGGTACTTATTTATATGCAATATAGATGAATGAGTTTGATGCATTTGGAGTCTGGTGGAGTTAGGTCAGGGATAGAGATGTGATAAGAATTTGAAACGTACCTGTTTATGGATCGGACACAACTGAGCGACTGAACTGAACTGTTTTTGGATTGTGCTTAAAGTCATGGGATTGAATAAAATTACCTTGGATATTTGTCATACTCTCTGACCTATACCTCCTCCCTCTCTTGCCATGTAAAATTATGCCCACATTGTATATTACAGGTGTGTATTTTAATTACAGTACCTATAATAGTTTGGTATAGTTACGTTATTTTGAATAAAATGCTCTGATTTCTTTTATCCTATTTATGACTAAATGGTTTAAGGATAATCATTAACTAGCATTGATATTTAACTGGAGACCTAACAATTATTTATTTTGTCTTGTGTTTTTTTTTGTTGTTGTTGTAGGCAAAGTCATTAATAAAGATTTGCGACATTACCTGAGTCTTCAGTTTCAGAAAGGATCAATTGATCATAAACTGCAGCAAGTGATCAGAGATAATCTCTTATGTAGTTGCAAAGAACTAAGTAAAACTGACTTCAGAATCTTGATTCTAGCATTATACTAGTTGGTTCACTTGGACAGATTACTTAAACTTCCTAAGGTTTCAGAATCTCCATGTATAAAATACGAAATCATAAGGCTCGCTTCATATAGCTATTAGAATTAAAGTTTGAGTGTAACTGCAAACTACTTGATCTGAAATAGATACTCAAGCAGTGTTCGTCCCCTGCCCCATTCCTACTGTATCCCCTGCTTCCCACGTCACCTCAGTCTAGTCCATCTTTAAAGTATACGTCTGATTTTTTTGTTTTTTAAACTTTAATTTCAAACTTTTAATTATTTTTCTGGTTAAAGTTAATAATGCTATTGTATTATGAGGTTTATAAAATATATAGACGTATATAAAATGAAATTATTTGCAAACACAAGTAACAGAGAAACAAACTGAACTATAGTGACTCATATCTAGGGCATGTCTGACTCTTGCACATCTGTAGTTTATCCTTCAGAGGGTCTTATTGACTAGTCTTACTTTAAAAAGTCTCAACTTTTTAACATGGTATAAAATGTTTTGTTTTAAAATGTGACCCCTTATCTATGCTATCCTCCTATAAATCTACCTTATCAGATTTCAGAATTGCAAGTCCTACCTTTTTTGCATTTGCCTGATAAATCTTTTTTTCTTTTATCTTTCTGAATCTCACTCTGCATCCCTGGTGGCTCAGATGGTAAAGAATCTGCCAAGAAGAATAAATCTTCCTATTCTTTTATCTTTCTGAATCTGTGTTTTATAAATAGTGTTGAACTTTGTACCCAGTGTGAAACTTCATATTTATTGACTTGATCAGTACCTTTCATCTCAGTTTTGTCATGTTTTTGTATTTTGTAGCCAGTGTGAAACTTTATATTTATTGATGTGATATCTTTAGCCTGAGTTTTGTCATGTTTTCCTGTTTTACTTATATGTGTGGGTGCGTGCTATGTCACCTTAGTCGTGTCCAACTCTTTGTGACCCCATGGAGTGTAGACTGCAGGCTCCTCAGTCCATGGGATTCTCCAGGCATGAATACTGGAGTGGGTGGCCATGCCCTCTTCTAGGGGAGCTTCCTGATCCAAGGGCCTCTTGCACTGGCAGGCAGGTTCTTCACCACTAGCACCACCTGGGAATCCCCATTTTACCTATATACAAGTCTTTTATACAAAAAACCCTTTCACTGTGTAATCTATTTTGTTTGATCTCTCTTTTTAGGAAGAGTTATATCTTTATTCTAATGGCTACCTTTATATAGTACTCTGTTCTTCCTCCCTTTTATTTGGTCCTACTATGAGCAATACTGAAATTATATAGGCATTTCTTCATCCTTCCTTCTCCCTCTCCCATCATCTGACCTGAGGTACTATCTTTTATTCCCACAAATATAAGATAATCAGCAAGCTTACTCTCCCTTGCATATTCTTTCCACATCCTCCCTGTTTTTTGATCCTGGATCTGTATCTATATTGGTAATGCAAGCAACCATTATGTACTGCACTCTCCCCTTTATAATCATTTATTCTCCATTCTATGCTTAGATACATGTTTAACCAAACTACCAACCCTATGTTGTCATTTCTTCAATAATTCTGGTTGTCTGAAGCTTGTTCTCTACCAGATTTCCATGAAGCGTTCACAGAATCATTATATCAATTGTCTGTGATCTTTATTGGAGAAGGCAATGGCACCCCACTCCAGTACTCTTGCCTGGAAAATCCCATGGACGGAGGAGCCTGGTAGGCTGCAGTCCATGGGGTCCGCAAAGAGTCAGACACGACTGAGCGACTTCACTTTCACTTTTCACTTTCATGCATTGGAGAAGGAAATGGCAACCCACTCCAGTGTTCTTGCCTGGAGAATCCCAGGGATGGCGGAGCCTGGTGGGCTCTCGTCTATGGGGTCGCACAGAGTCGGACACAACTGAAGCGACTTAGCAGCAGCAGCAGCAGTGATCTTTATACTTTAAAAGTTTGTGTGGATGGATATGAGATTTTTGGCTCATAACTTCTTGCCCTGTCTTAATTATCTAATTGTCTTTTGGCATAAAGCATTGCTCTTAAAAAAAAAATTCTGAACACAATCTGAACTTTATTCCCTTATAAGTAACTTGGTTTTTTGCCCTCATGGGGTTTCTCAGGGCAGCATTTTTAGTTTCGTAGCTCTAGAGCTTCCTCTTTCCTTGTTAAAGCAAGTTAATAAAAATATGTACTTGTACTTTCTGCTGCCCTCTGCCACTTTTACTTGAATCTTCTTTTTAACTTACATTTATTTTCCTAGTTTTGCAGTTTCTCCCCAGTGTGAGGTTTTGCCCTAGAAAGGAGCTCTAGTTTATTTGTTTTAATTCATAAGTTCCAAACGGCTATAGTCATTTCAGATCCTAATAGGAACTTCTGACTTACAAATTAAACTGTCTAAAACCCTTCCAAGAATCTAGAAGCCCTTATGCATCAGTAGCAGTTAGCAAATTGGATGGTCACATCTGGTCCATCTGGTCTCTAAATGTGATTCTTTACCAAAAGATACCAGATCTTTCTGGAGAAAATTCTGATTCCTAGCCTAGAGTAAGGAAAGTGCAAGGTGAGGTTGAAACATTCAGTAGCAGTTAGCAAATTGGCTGGTCACATTTGGTCTCTAAATGTGATTCTTTACTAAAAGATACCAGATCTTTCTGGAAAAAATTCTGATTCCTAGCCTAGAGTAAGGAAAGTGCAAGGTGAGGTTGGAACCTCCAATTGTACTGGAAAGTATGTTTTAAAAATTTTGGGAACATATCAGAGGAACATTTAGGAGAAAAGCCACCTAGTAGGGGTGCCCACTGAGAAAACCTGAGACAATTTAAACAGCAAAATTAATGAGAGAGACTTCTACTGTTGTCAGACATTTCCCAGAGCACAACTGTGATCCCTAAGGGAATAGGAAGGAGACTGCACACAAAAGAATCCTGTAATTTCATCAGCTTTCTGCTTGGAGGCACTTTTGAGGCTATAACGCATGGAGGAAGAGCCTAGGCGGAGTTTAGCAGACTCTGAGTTAAGGATACAGAAATATGCGTTCAAGAATTCTGAGATGTTAGGAATTTGCAGGGCTGGGTATCAGAGAGGAAGAGATATAAAGAAAGCTCAGGCAAACTGCATAGGTGCCTTCTTGGATTTATTGCTGAATACTAAGCTGAGAACGTGACTTCACAAAGCAGGCAAAGAACTCTCTGTGAGCTGTAAGGTTAACAATTGCCAGAGCTTACACAGAGCCAAGAGTAATTTGAGTTCTAACCAACCTGAGTGGAGAGACCCCATAAGGGTCACTAAGCTTACTAGTAGTGTTAAAGAGGCCATAGATTTAGACCCACTTTAACAAAGTTTAATTTAAAAAGTCCCAAAAGGATCAAGTGAATATGCATGTAACTTATCTAGTTAGCAAAAATAAAGGAAGAGAGGGAGGGAAAGGGGGAAAGACAAGAACTCTTTAAAGGAAGACAAAAAAAATCTAGACACTGAATAACATCATATTCATAATGTCTAGTGTCTAATAAAAAATTACTAGGCATAAAAACAAAAAAAAGTGACCCATCATTAAAAGAAAAGTGAGCTGATTAAAGAAAAAAAAACACAGAAATGACACAGAAAATGACCATACCAAAAATGTTAAAGTTATCTCATAAATATGCTCAAGGATTTAAAGGACAAAATGAACAGAATGAAGAGAAAACAAGATACATATTTTTAAAAGGAACTATATGGAACTTCAAAAACTCACTGGATGAGTTTAACCTAGCAGATTAGAAACTGCAACAGAAAAGATTGGTGAACTGAAGACCTAACACTATAAATTAATCAAACAGAAACATGGAGAGGAAACAATACAAAAGTGAACTTTTAAAAAGCAATCAAACAGTGAGAGAGACAGGGACAGTTCTACTTTTGCCACAAAGCACTTCCTCATACTGGGTTTACCTTCTTATCATAAATAATTGGGCAAGATGTCTATAACATCTGTTTTCAGATGTTGGATTACAGACAGAACAGGACTGTGACTGATCTCTTCATATCAACCTATGGCATGCTGTCAAACCAAAGTGGGGGAAGCAGAACAAATACTTGAAAAAATAGTAGCTGAAATGTTGCCAGGTTCAGTTCAGTTCAGTTCAGTCGCTCAGTCGTGTCCGACTCTTTGCGACCCCATGAATCGCAGCACACCAGGCCTCCCTGTTCATCACCATCTCCCGGAGTTCACTCAGACTCACGTCCATCGAGTCCGTGATGCCATCTAGCCATCTCATCCTTGGTCGTCCCCTTCTCCTCCTGCCCCCAATCCCTCCCAGCATCAGAGTCTTTTCCAGTGAGTCAGCTCTTCTCATGAGGTGGCCAAAGTACTGGAGTTTCAGCTTCAGCATCATTCCTTCCAAATAACACCTAGGGCTGATCTCCTTCAGAATGGACTGGTTGGATCTCCTTGCAGTCCAAGGGACTCTCAAGAGTCTTCTCCAACACCACAGTTCAAAAGCATCACTTCCTCAGCGCTCAGCTTTCTTCACAGTCCAACTCTCACATCCATACATTCCAGGTTCAGTGAAAACTATAAACGAGTAGATCTAAGAGTATCAACAAATCTCAAGCAGTAGAAACATTTAAAAAAGAAAGTCAGTGTACATCATAATTTAATTGCTGAAAACCAGTGATAAAGAGAAAATATGAAAGGCAGGCAGAAAAAGAGATCATTCAAGGGAATATAGATTGACTACAGACTTATCAACAGAAACAGTACAAGCTGGAAGCCAATCAAATGTTATCTTCAAAATGCTGGAAGGAAAAAGATGCCAACCTAGATTTGTATACAGTAAAAATATTCTGAAAAATAAAAATAAATTTTTGAGACAAAAGGGATGAGGGAATTTTTCTCCAGTAGACTTGTACTATAAAAAATAGTAAAGAAAATTCTTCAGATGGAATGGAAATGATATCAGAATGAGAACTAAAAGGAAAATAGAAAACTTCATAATTGCATTCAAGATATCAATACCTGCTTTAGAAAAAGTAAGCAAAAAATCAACAAGATTATAACATGAATAACACTTTCAGCCAACTTGACCTAACTGTTACTTATTAGAGCATGCCATCAAACAACACAGGAATATACAGTCTTTAGTGCACAAGGGACATATACAAATATAGATCATATTCTGGACCATTAAACAAGATTCAGTACATTTAAGAGGATTTTAATCATGTAAAATATGTTCTCTGATCCTAATGGAATTAAATTAGAAATCATTTACAGAAAGATATATAGAAAATCTCCAAATATTTGGAAATTAAATTGCTACACTTCTGACTGACTTATGAGTTAAAGAATAAGCCACAGGAAAAATTACAAAGTATTACACATTTCACTACAGTATATCCATTTGTGAGGTGTTGTTAGAGCAGTATTTAGAGGGAAATTTATAGTAATGAATACTTACATTAGAAAATAATAAAGATCTTTATCGATGATCTAAATTTTTACCTTAAGAGCAAAGTAAACCCAAATTAAGTAGCAGGAAGGAAATAATAAAAAGCAGAAATCAATAAACTAGAAAATAGGGAAACAATAGAGAGATATCTGTGAGATTCAGAGCTGCTTCTTAAAGATTAATAGAAGTGATAAACATTGTTGGGAATGAGAGATAGTACCACTGAAAATCCTACAGAGGTTAAGTGGATAATAAGGAATTTTCTAAACTACTTATGCCAGTAAACTCAACAATTCATATGAAATGTATAAATCCCTTGGAAGACAAAAATTACCAATGCTCACTCAGGAAGAAATAGAAGAACTGAACAGCCTTGTATCTATTAAATTAAATTTGTAGTTTTTAATTTTCCTGTAGAGAAAACTTCAGGCCCAGATGGTACTGGTAAATTGTTCCAAATATTTAAATAAGAAATAATGCCAATTCTATACAGCTTCTTCTGAAAATTAGAACATTTCCCAATCTCATTCCATGATCTGAGCATTATCCTGATTCTAAAGCCAGATGAAAACATTAAGAGTATTAGACCAAAATTTTTCATGAACATAGGCTCAAAATCCTTTATTTTAGCAAATCAGTACATGGTAATATAGAAAAAGGATAACACATTTTGACCAAGTGAGACTTGTCCCAGGAATGCAAGGTTGGTATAACATGTGAAGATTAATATAGTAACCAACTAGAAAAGCCATATGATCTTCTCCATAGGTGCTGAAAAAACATTTGACAAAAATTCAACTTGAGTTCATGATGTAATCTCTCAGAAAACTAGTCTGCCAGTTTATTACTCACAGCCTCTTGGCTTCAAATCTACTCTTTTTGCCTACTTATGATATTGTCACATTTTCTCCTTACCATCTGGCACAGCGTTGAGCTTTATCAGTAGAAGGTGTAGGAAGGATACTGGAGAAAAAAAGTCTTCTTTTCCTGGCTTCAATGTGCCTTTTTCTTTTTGCTTCTGCCTGCAAAAAGATACTCAGTTTCAGCAGCACTCTAGCAATCAGCTACCCCGGGGCAAGTTCAGTGGTACACATGGGTGGGGGAGTGAGGGGAGTGAGGGGGTAGGAGTAGGGGGAGTCCCAGCAGTGAGTCCAGGAACAGGCTCACATGGGTGGCTTCATAAATTCCACCAATGTGCCAGCTGAGTTCTTCACAGTTCTTCACTTCCCCCCACAATTCTGTGGGGAACCCAGCAGGCTCCCCAGATTTCAGCAAAATCTCTTGCAAACGTTTTTCCAATGGGTTTCCAGCAAGCCCAGCCAGTTTCCCAACTGATTTTCTAGTAAACACCCCACTGCATGTCCAAAACACCCCACTGCATGTCCCTTCCACTCAAAGCAGTTTGCTATTTTATTGGTACTCCAGCAGACCCTGCCCACCAGCCTCAACTCACTGATAGTGAACCAGCTCTGTCCCAAGGCAACCCAGCAAACTTCTCTACCATCCAGTGGGCTGCTATGCACCTTCTCCAAAAAGGTTTCAATCTCAGACGTTGAGAGCATCTCTTTCTTCCAAGTTTTTTCCTTACTTGGGTATTCTTGTTCATCTGTAGGATGATACTCTTTAGAATTTGCTTTCATTCCACCTTAGTTAATTCTTTATAAATAGTTAATAATTCTTTAAGTTAGGTTGTCCTTGTTCAAGTTACCATCTAGTTTCTTCCTCCTGCTTGGACCCTGGCTGTTACAGGATTGGTACTGGTAGCACTCCCAGGAGACAGATGCTCCAAGAAGGGGTTTTAAGATTGCTTTTGGATGTGTACTTGGGCTTGAGCACAGAGACAAATTCCTTCCAGCGGGAAGCCCATTGCTGATAATTTGTGACAAGTGATATCATCATTTAATCTTAGTATAACCTGTGGCTGATTGTGACGAAGTACCAGTTGAGCCAAATAGCTTGCGAACCCTAGTGACTGCTACACTTGACCATTAGAGCAGTAATAATGGCTCTGAACACTGAGGTGTGGGGTGGTTTCTCCTGAGTGTACCAAGTGCTTAAAAAGAGAAAACGACAGCATAAAATCAAATGGTTTAATATTATTAAAATTAATATAACAAGATTTTGATAACATTTTTAAGTGGCCTCAGCCTGATACAGGCATTTGCTAACAAAAAAAGTCTTAAAAGAATGAACACTAACACAAAATAAATGCCAAATAAAAATCATCTAAAAGTTTGAAAGATAATACTACACATATTTAATATTTGAATTTTGCACTCCTGAAATGAAAATTTGAAGCACATAAAGTATCAGTTGCATTATCTGATCGTCTTCATCTTTGGTAACAAATATTCAGACATAGGAAAAAATATTTCATTTTGCACTGATCATTCATATAAGCTTGTTTCGTTTTTTAATGCTGAAAGTACTTGTTTTCTTGCCCTGATGGTTTTTGCCACTGAAGTCTTGTTGCTTTTACTTCAGATTGTAGACTAGTTTCTGATTTCAGGCTGAAGTGTTCTACAACAGCAGTCACTTCTTGCACTTCTCTTATTTACAAAGCTCTGCAACTTGCAGCAAATATCAAATGGAGGAAAATATCAGAGAACATTGTTGAATAGTGTTCAGGTAACATTCAGATGCCCTGACCAATGTTAAAAACATGACACAGAATCATGTTGAAGCTGCCAACTTAGGGTCTTATCTGGCCTTCAGCATTATATTTGTAAGAACAACCCACTGTTATCATCAGAGCCCTGACCACACACCTGCAGCATGGGAAGAGCTGCAGGTAAGACTGATGGATAGATTGTGGCTGCTGCTCTCCCCTGTGCTTCTATCCTAGCCCCTGGAAATGTCAGCAGTAACATTTCATTCTGCTTTCAGTGTTTCCTGCTCTTGCTTTCAATTGATTTCAATAGATTCTTTCAAACCAGTAGCATCTCTATGTTAAATTATTAAGCTTTAATTCTCACAGTAGAAGTATATATTTTTTCCTCTTCATTTTCCCTTTCAA
Organism: Cephalophus harveyi; assembly: GCA_006410635.1. Classification (NCBI taxonomy): domain Eukaryota; kingdom Metazoa; phylum Chordata; class Mammalia; order Artiodactyla; family Bovidae; genus Cephalophus; species Cephalophus harveyi. The sequence goes on along the minus strand of SJYT01035097.1, from coordinate 210,750 downwards.
CTCAGTTTTCTTGGGATTTAGAAAAAGCAAATCTGTCAGGAAGCTCCAGAAAGGAATTCCTACATGGAAATAGTAATGTAAAACAGCTATAGCTCTTATATATTGTTTGTGGGAATGCAAAGTAGTATGTCTACTTTGGACTTTTTCTTAGAAAGTTAAGCATACACTTATCGTATGACCCAACAACTCTTAGGCATTAACCCAACATAAATTTAAATATAAATCTACACAAAGACTTGTACAACAGCTTTTTATATAGTATCTAAAATCTGGAAACAACCTGAATGTCCACCAGTGGTGAATGCATAATCAAAGTTTGGTGTATCTATACAGTGGAGTTGGAATACCCCTCAGTAATAAAAGGATATTGAACAACAAACTGGATGAATCTCAAAAGCATCATACAAGTGAAAGAAGCCATTCACAAACCACTACCGAAATCAAAGTAACGTGTGATGTCAGTTATGGGAGCGTCTACCAAAGGCAGAGCTATAGTGACAGACAGCAGGCCAGTGGCTGCCCTAGGGTGGGAGACTGCAAAAGGGCGCAGGGAGACTTTTGGGGGTGGTGGTTCCCAAAATCCAGAGAATCTATCACGAGAATCAGTGAACTGCATTATAGGCAAATTATGCCATTAGAACCAGTCAATTTTATTATAGATAAATTACATAAAATGACCAAATCAGCACCCATAATTTTATTCTTTCATACTGTCAACAATTAAAAAATGAAAATTTGTAGAGAAATACCATGTATAGCATAAACATAGCATAAAAAGAGTTGAAATACCTAATTCATCTCTAAGTATAAAGGGTAAAGATCTCTATAAGGTAAAATTAATGGACATTAAGGAAGATCTAAATATTTTGACAGAGATTTCTTGTTCATGGAGTAAAGACTCAATATGGTAAAGATTTCAGTTCTCCTCAAATTGATTAATAGATTCAATCTAATTCAATAAAAATTTCAGCATTTTTAGCCTATGTGATTCTAGAATTTATATAGAAAGGCTATGAAGAGAAAAAAAACAAGTGAACTTTTTCTGCTATATCTCAAGATTTATCACAGCAGTATAATAATTACAACACTGTGATAAAGGTGCAGGAATGGTCAGTAGGTAAATGGGATGTAGACACTCAGTCTCATATGGGCCTTTCTGTATAGGATTCCTGTGACAGGAGTGCCATGGCCAACTAGAGGAGAAAATACTGATTTTTTTCAATAAATCTTGTTGAATAAGCATTTCAGGAAAAAAAGGAAATTAGGCTACTACTTCCCATCAAACCAAAAAAAAAAAAAACCTCTAGTACGTTAAAGTACTAGGTGTGAAAGGCGAAGCTGTAATACTTTTTAAAAAAGAATGTAGAATACCCCCATGGCCTTGGAAAGGATTTCTAAAGCAGAACACAAAACCATTAGCTCTAAAGGAAACAATTGATAAATTTGACTACATTAAAATGAAAAACTTCTATCATCAAAGGACTGTTTATTTAAAAAAAAGAAAAGGTGAAATCACAGTGAGAGAAGAGTCTGTTTTTCAACATTTGTTTCAATAAGCAGGTAAGTAGGTAGGAGAATGATGTCAACTGAACTGAGAAGTTACATTGGTTCTTATTTCATTTTCTCTACCCAATCTTGTATATCATCAAGTAGCAGCAAGTAAACAAAGAATGTACAAACACAGCTGAATGTTGCTTTTGTTTTACTGTGCATGATGCCTGTTCACCTCAATTTGGCCTCTCTTCTCAATTTGAACTTGTACTTTATCTTAAAATTATTGATTGTACCTTTTGCCTTGTCTTTATTATTCAGTGTCCTCAACCCTCTGTACCTTTCTGTCAAGCTACCTTTTCACAGAAAATTTTAAAGATGAAGTATTTTATTTACTCTAGTATTTTTTTATTAGGAACATAACTTTGACTAAATTGTATTGATAGTTTTCATTGGGATTGTTATTGGCTTTACTAGTGCTCCATTTTCTGAGTTGCAGTAGAGTTTGAGAGATCAACCCTATTCTATTTTGTCCGTAAGCTCTTATTTTTGGTGTCTGATTTTGCAGAAAGCAATATTTGAAGAAAGCATATTTCAAAACATATTTCTGTAGCAGAAACACCCCATTTGCAACCACATATATCTGGCAAAAGATTGCAGTGCTGAGACACAATTATTTCACATTTTAGCCTCTCTACAATTAGAATATTGAAAAGCAGAAGNATGAAACAGTGAGAGACTATTTTCCTGGGATCCACAAACACTGCAGATGGTTACTGTAGCCATGAAATTAAAAGACACTTGCTCCTTGGAAGAAACACTATGACCAATCTAGACAGCCTATTAAAAAGCAGAGACATTACTTTGCCAACAAAGATCCATCTAGTTAAAGCTATGGTTTTTCCAGTAGTCACGTATGGATATGAGAGTTGGAGTAGAAAGAAAGCTGAGCGCTGAGGAATTGATGCTTTTGAACTGTGGTGTTGGAGAAGACTCTTGAGAGTCCCTTGGACTGGAAGGAGAGCCAACCAGTCCATTCTGAAGGAGATCAACCCTGGGATTTCTTTGGAAGGAATGATGCTAAAGCTGAAACTCCAGTACTTTGGCCACCTCATGCGAAGAGTTGACTCATTGGAAAAGACTCATGCTGGGAGGGATTGGGTGCAGGAGGAGAAGGGGACGACAGAGGGATGAGATGGCTGGATGGCATCACTGACTTGGACGTGAGTCTGAGTGAACTCTGGGAGTTGGTGATGGATGGGGAGGCCTGGCATGCTGCGATTCATGGGGTTGCAAAGAGTCGGACACGACTGAGCGACTGAACTGAACTGAAGAATTGGAATGCATATTGCAATATGTGAGATATTTCAATTATAATTGCCAGGGTTTGTTTTTTTTTTTCTTTTTTAGGGTAAAATAATGGTGTATTTTAGAAGCTGTTGATTGCTTAGATTTGATGAAGTAATGTATCTAGAATGTAAAGAACTATGACTGTAAAAAGATAGGCAGCCCAACAGAGAAGTGGCAGACTTGAGCAGCCACTTTACAACAGAAGAAATCTCTATGGCTAGTAAATATATGAAAAAGAATGTTTATCTTTTAAAGTAGTTGCACATTAAATACAGCGTGAGATACCTTTATATACTTAACATGTTGGCAGAACTTTAAAAACATGATAAGTATTGATGTGGACACAAAAGGATGCATGTGGTATGATTCCAATCCTATCAAGTTGCAAAGCAGGCAAAACTAAGCTATGCTGCTCAGAAATGCATTACTTAGTTGCTAAAAACATTTAAAAAAAAAGAAAGTATTATCACAAATGTAAAGATGATGGTCACATTGTGGGTGGAGGGAGGGAGAGATTTGTGATTGGAGACATACGAGGGGGCTTTTGGCCTCCTGGTAATGTTCTCTTTCTTCATCTGGATGAGTTTGCTTTGTTATTGCTTATTATTAATAAACTTTATTTAAACTTACAAATGGCTGTGAAAAGAAGAGAAGTGAAAAGCAAAGGAGAAAAGAAAGGATATAAGCATCTGAATGCAGAGTTCCAAAGAATAGCAAGAAGAGATAAGAAAGCCTTCCTCAGCGATCAATGCAAAGAAATAGAGGAAAGCAACAGAATGGTAAAGACTAGAGATCTCTTCAAGAAAATTAGAGATACCAAGGGAACATTTCATGCAAAGATAAGCTCGATAAAGCACAGATATGGTATGGACCTAACAGAAGCAGAAGATATTAAGAAGAGGTGGCAAGAATACAGAGAAGAACTGTACAAAAAAGATCTTCATGACCCGGATAATCACGATGGTGTGATCACTCACCTAGAGCCAGACATCCTGGAATGTGAAGTCAAGTGGGCCTTAGAAAGCATCCCTACAAACAAAGCTAGTGGAGGTGATGGAATTCCAGTTGAGCTGTTTCAAATCCTGAAAGATGATGCTGTGAAAGTGATGCACTCAATATGCCAACAAATTTGGAAAACTCAGCAGTGGCCACAGGACTGGAAAAGGTCAGTTTTCATTCCAATTCCAAAGAAAGGCAATGCCAAAGAATGCTCCAACTACCGCACAATTGCACTCATCTCGCATGCTAGTAAAGTACTGCTCAAAATTCTCCAAGCCAGGCTTCAGCAATACGTGAACCGTGAACTTCCAGGTGTTCAAGCTGGTTTTAGAAAAGGCAGAGGAACCAGAGATCAAATTGCCAACATCCACTGGATCATGGAAAAAGCAAGAGAGTTCCAGAAAAACATCTATTTCTGCTTTATTGACTATGCCAAAGCCCCTGACTGTGTGGATCACAATAAACTGTGGAAAATTCCAAAAGAATTGGGAATACCAGACCTGCCTCTTGAGAAACCTATATGCAGGTCAGGAAGCAACAGTCAGAACTGGACATGGAACAACAGACTGGTTCCAAATAGGAAAAGGAGTACGTCAAGGCTGTATATTGTCACCCTGCTTATTTAACTTCCATGCAGAGTACATCATGAGAAACGCTGGGCTGGAAGAAGCACAAGCTGGAATCAAGATTGTCGGGAGAAATATCAATAACCTCAGATATGCAGATGACACCACCCTTATGGCAGAAAGTGAAGAGGAACTAAAAAGCCTCTTGATGAAAGTGAAAGAAGAGAGTGAAAAAGATGGCTTAAAGCTCAACATTCAGAAAACGAAGATCATGGCATCTGGTCCCATCACTTTATGAGAATTAGGTGGGGGAACAGTGGAAACAGTGTCTGACTTTATTTTTTTGGGCTCCAAAATCACTGCAGATGGTGATTGTAGCAATGAAATAAAAGACACTTACTCCTTGGAAGGAAAGTTATGACCAACCTAGATAGCATATTGAAAAGCAGAGACATTACTTTGCCAACAAAGGTCCGTCTAATCAAGGCTATGGTTTTTCCAGTGGTCACGTATAGATGCGAGAGTTGGACTATGAAGAAAGCTGAGCGCAGAAGAATTGATGCTTTTGAACTGTGGTGTTGGAGGAGACTCTTGAGAGTCCCTTGGACTGCAAGGAGATCCAACCAGCCCATCCTAAAGAAGATCAGTCCTGGGTCTTTATTGGAAGGACTGAAGCTAAAGCTGAAACTCCAATACTTTGGCCACCTCATGCGAAGAGTTGACTCATTGGAAAAGACTCTGATGCTGGGAGGGATTGAGGGCAGGAGGAGAAGGGGACGACAGAGGATAAGATGGCTGGATGGTATCACCGAGTCGATGGACATGAGTTTGGGTGATCTCCGGGAGTTGGTGAAGGACGGAGGCCTGGGGTGCTGCGATTCATGGCGTCGCAAAGAGTCGGACATGACTGAGTGACTGAACTGAACTAAACTTTATATATATGTTTTATGTACTTTTCTGTACATTTTAGAATAAAACAGAAAAAGGAGGGAGTGATCAGTTTTGTCAAATGTTTTTGATTTGCCAGGTTATGGACTGACACTTGACCATTGGGTTAAGCAAAGTGGAGACTTCTGATGCACAGATGGTCTCAGTGGGACCGGTTGGGGCAGTGATCTGATTGGAATGCGCTCAAGAGAAAATGAGAGGAGAGGAATCGGACACTGAGGAAGAAGAACTGGAGGAAATTTTATGTAAAAAGGAGCAATATAGTGTTGATCGGAGGGGATGTACAAAACTTAACATTAAGTGTATAGAGAGTATCAAGAGTAGAAATGTACATTTTCTGGAGTGCTCAGGGCAGTGGAGTTGGATAGAGGAAGGTAGAAAACTTTTTATGTATACGAGAGTACATTATTTGAAGGGGAAGAAGTGAAAATGTATAATACATTTGTAAAGAGAATTAACATTCAAGCTACTTTGTAAGTCTTGGAAATATATATGCTGGAATCACACATTTTATGTTTATTAATGGAAAAATCATGATCGCCATCTTGCTCAGCACCACTTTGCAGAGAGAGAACCAAGCCCAGAGCTATTTAAGTGCTTGCTCAAAATTTTACCACTAATGATTATCCTAGACTAAAATGCAGAGTTTTTCCTGCCTCTTGGGTCAGTGTTTTTTTTTTTTTTTTTTTTATAAAATAGTATTATCTTTAGTATGATTTGCTTTTAAGTTGGATTTTATATAGTCATTATGTTTATATAGAGTTTATTTAGATAATATTTCAATTAGCTGTTGCTACATAACAGACTACCCTAGAACATAATGGCTTAAAATAACTATCATGTATGATTTCTCATGATTTCATGAGTTTGCTGAGTTCATCCGGACCCACTCATGTGTCTGGTCAAGTTAAGCTGGCGTTAGAGGGGTTAAACTGGCCTCTCTCATATCTGGGCCTTGGTGCTATTTATTGGATGGGATTCCCGCTCATCATTCAGTAGTCTTGTCTGGACATCTGTACACGGTGGTGGGACCATTCCAAAGAGGCAAAGACAGAGGTCTAGACTCCTGAACTTGTACAACATCACACTAAGTTATTCAAAGCAAGGCATAAGTCCAGTTCAGATTCAAGGGGTGAGGCAACAGGCTCCATCTCTTGATAGGAGGAGGTATAGAATACGTGGTCATGTTTTCCATCTATCACAGCTGCTAATCATAAATTTAATTGCTGAATTTACTTTCTAAGATTAACGTTTACCTAATGTGGAACTGAAAGGTGTGAATTTGGGAACTCTAACAATGTAATTTTAATCAGTATATGAGAAACAAAAATTTGATATGAAAAAAAATGTTAAAAAGGGAAGTTATATTTTAGAGATTTTGTATCCTCTGTAATGTAAAACAGATAAAGAAATGCAACAGTCTTTGTTACTTAGAATGTTTGCTTAATCATTATTTTCTGAGATTATTACCATTCATCATCATTGTGGGGTTTTTTCACATTACAAAATATAATAGAATGTAAAAGCAATTAATAGGTTCCCATGAATTAATTTATAATATGATAGCATATTTCCAGGACCTGTGATGATTACATTTGTATAAAATTTTACTTAATTTATCTGACAACTATCTCTATTGAGTGCCTGCTATGGAATTTACACTGTGCAGAGACTTGGGGTATTGCTCTGAACCAAATAGATAAGGTTCCTGCATATTCCCATACCTGGATGGGAAAGTTCTCTAAAGAATCTTTCTCGGTCAGAAGCTGAAGGATGAGTAGGAGTTAACTGAAAGATAGGAAGTCTTCCAAGGAAAAGAATGGCTTGGCAAAGGCCTTGGAAATAAGCAAGTGCGAGGAACATTAAAAGAATTGGAAAAAAAAAAAATTGATTATGGCTGAAGCCTAGAATGTGAAAGGGGTGAGGCAAAAAAGAAGCTGGAGAGGTAGGACCTGGATTTTATATCAAGGATTGTGGGAACCATTTAGAGGTTTAGAGGTTTTTTGCTCAGATGGTTTTAGAAAAGTCACTGATTGCAGTTTGGTTAAGGTCTGTAGCTAGGATAAAGACAGGGTTCAGCTCAGGAGACCAACAATACAGCCCATTGATACTGATATGGATTAAGTGGATGTGAGAATGAAGACAAGTATATAAATCCTATAGATGTTTAGGAGATGGAATCAACCAGATTTGGTGACTAGGTGTAGAGTAGAAGGAAGAGCCCAAGGTTACTGTCTCAGGTTTCTGGCTTGGAGTGCTGTTAACAAATCGGCAGCATAAATAGAGAAATGGGCTTGGGAAGGCATCCTTCCCAAAGATGGGCAGGACAGTATCCTAACTCTGTTTCCAGGCTAACTAACTACCTGGATATCTTGTTTGTATTTTCTAGTATTTGAAGTGACGTTTCCAATTTCAGTTAAAAAAATATTGGTTCCTCTTCAGTGAGATTCAGTAAAGTACAGCAGTGCTGCCATAACTTGAATTTATATCCTGGATCTGAAAAGATTTTACTTTGGCACTGATTCTTTAATAGATAGAAATTTAGTGCTCAGTTGCTGTAGTGAATTTCATTAAGCAATTTGCTTACGGCTTCATGTTTTGAAATTACTTGAAGAGAATAATGACTAAGCAGCAATATGTATAAAATTACATTTTGTGAATTTCTACCTTAAGCCCTGAGCCCTTTATTAATGAGTCTAAAAATAATTGCGTGGTTAATATTTGTTCAGGTTTTTTAAGTGGAGTTTATTAATAAAAGTTTTTAGAAGTTGTTTCTCTTTTTTATTGTCTTACAACTCTAGTAAGTAGAATATTAGTTTACATTTCTGCTAAGGAAGAAAAAATATGTAAGGTAGCTCCATGAACTTGAAGCCTTTCCTTGGTGGATTTACCTCTCCTTTTAAATGTTAAGCATGAGAATTAAGGTTTAAAAGAAGAATTAACTGTTGAGTCTTGGAAAGTTAAGCTTTCTTGGACACTAACATTTTAATCTTTGTAATTTTGAATTTCATAGCTATCTATAGATTTTATTAAAATATGTTTAGTCATAGTATTATCCTACTTTGACCTAGGAATGTTAATTTGCCTCAAATTCTCTTATCAGTCTAGATACAATATATTCAATAGTGTTTCCCATGTGTTCGCTATAAACTGAATTTTCTATTATTTTCAATATTTTATAAGTTTAAAAGCACTTTAAAACCTATTTTTTTCTTTTTTTCTCTCCTTAGGTACTACAAGGGCCCCCAGGGATGGGGAAGTACCAGGGGTGGACTATAATTTCATTTCTGTTGAACAGTTCAAAGCACTGGAAGAGAGTGGAACATTATTAGAAAGTGGAACGTATGATGGTATGTCCCAGATATTGACAACAGCAGCCCAGAAAACTGTCTGATTGATTGGAATTATTTCAAATGGAATTTGATCAGTAAAATACCACTTTTAAAAAAAGTTTTTTCTATTAGTCTTTGAGAGATTTTCCTTTTGATTAGGCTATTTTTAATTTACTAATTAAGATGGGAATAAATGCATTCTGTGTTATTCTAAAGTTGGTTGTAGAGAGTATATACTAAAATCATCAAAGCTAGCTAGTTTGCAGTATTTCATAATAATTTATACTCATTGTATTCACTCAAGCATTTGTGAGTTCTCTTTGTGGTTGTAAATAAAAATACTGTACCCTTTAAAAAATCTGTTTATACTTTGGCTCTCTTGGAGAAAAGAGAGTATAGATTTGAAGAGGAAAATAATAAAACCAGAAAAATCGGTTTTCTTTTCATAACTGTTTTCTCTACTCACTTGATTCTAGGGAGTACTAATTTAAGATCAATTTCAACTTTTGAATGATTCTTTGTTAAATCTTCTTTCTTTTCTTTATCTAACAGTTCTTCACTGGCAAACTTGTGCACTCCAATAACACCCAGTACTTCATCATTGCTTTATCATGCTATTATAATTGCCTTTTTCACAAGCTCTGTGAAAACAGATGTCATGTCTTTCTTTATGTTATCTTCAGTTCCTAGAGATAGTGTTCAATAAATATCTGATCGTGAATTCATCATATCCAAATATGCATTTGTGCTATCAAAAAGAGTAAGTCTGCCTAATTTCTCTTTTTAGCTTTAGCAAGAGCTCAAGACAGGGAAGTCTTCATTTCCATCCTTTTTTTCCTCAACAGTTTCATCTAGTCTGTTACCAGTCGAATCTTTTCTTCCCTTGTAGCATCTTTCACACTGCCTTTCTGAATACTTTCATCACCTCGTCGTAGGCTCCCTGCACTGGCTCATGCTGGCTGTGATAGCTGATCTCATGTGTTCAGTTTCTTCCCTCTCGCCAGCCCACCCCGCTCGTTGCTACCATCCTAGTCTTCCTTGTCAAGTGCAGTTCTGGTCGTTTCTCTTTCCTTCAGAATCTTTAATGATTTCCTCTTGCCTGCTAAGTTTGAGCTAGCCACTCTTCCTGAGATTAGCATCCATGACTCATTCATTCATGTATTATTTATTTGATCCTTCTTTTATACTCTGTGCCAAGCACTACCAGAGGGACTAGAGGTGCTGTGCTGAGCAACACTGAAATGATACTGACTTCATAAATCCTATCTTAGTGGGGAAGGCAGTCAAAACACAAACATGATAACTAAATTGAGATGTTATGAAGGAAACAAAGGCAAGGGGTTTTTAAAGAAAATAATAGGAATGTCTAATTTAGATAAGATGGCCAGTGGAGACTTCTCAGAGAAAATGACAGCTGTTTATTTTTCATCTTTGTGCAAATAGCCTTCTCTCATTCACCTCCCTCTTATAGGCAACCATTCTGATGTTTTTAATATATATATGTTTTGGTTTATATGTGATCTTGCAAAATATGTATTGTGTCTTGTGTACATGTATTTATTATTTACATCTGGACCATGTTCTGTATCTTATTAGTTTTAAACTGTTTTCACTTATTACTGTTTTTTAGATTCATCTACATTGCTGTACTGTAAATATATGTAATTCACTGTTTTGTAACCATTGCACAGTTCTCCTCTTGATGGACTTCCAGTTTACCTCCAACTCCTCATCACCACGGATCAGTCTGCAGCATCCTTGTACATGTCTTGTTACAAACCAGTGTGAGAATGTCTGTGGCATATATATCCAAGAGCAGGTTGTTGGGTTATAAGGTAAACATATAGTTAATATGATGAAGTTGTTTCGGGTAGCTCTGCAGTCTCTATTCCCCAAGCAGTGCCATGGGGAGTTGTAGCGGCTTCAGTAATGATTCCACATCCTTATCAACACTTGGCACCATCCAGCTTTGTAATTTTGCCAGTCTGATGGTTATAGAAGTGGTGTCTCATTTTAATTTTAGTTTCTCTTGTAGACAGAGAGTTTGAGCATCTTTTCATATGCTTGTTTTTTTGAACTTCTGCAAATTATCTATTCATTTGCTTTGCCCATTTTATTTTTAAACTGGGATCTCAATAACATTTCTGTTTGTAAATATTTATATTAGATAATAATCTCTTATTGGATATTGATATTTTCTCCCATTCTGTAACCTAATAACCTTGTTCTGTGTTTCTTCATTAAACCAAAATCCTTAACTTTTGTCAATCAGAGTTACCACTGTTTTCCTTATGATTGGTGCTTTGAAATTTCATTTAATAAGTCATTGTCTTTAATGACTTAAATTGAAAAGATATTCTCCTATGTTTTCTTCTTTTAAGAACATGGTATATGACAAAGTGGCATTTTCCATATTATTAATTACTACGTGCTCAATTAAGAGGAAAAGCAAATTGAAATAACAGATAACCACCATTCCACACCCATCAGATTGATAGAAATTTTAAAGTCTGATAGTTGTGGTAAATGGAAATCCGCATATACAACTGGCAAGGGTATAAAATGATATAATAATCCTTTGAGAAAGCATCTTGGCAATACCTAGTAAATTCAAAGATGCACCTAACTCTGACCCAGCAGTTCCCTCTGTGGTTGCCTATTCTAGAAAAACCCTGTCGATGTGGATATGCAGAAAAGTACTTGAATAGTCATTATCAATTCAGTTCAGTCACTCAGTCGTGTCTGACTCTTTGCGACCCCATGGACTGCAGTGCGCCAGGTTTCCCTGTCCATAAACAACTCCCAGAGCTTGTTCAAACTTATGTCCACTGAGTTGGACATGCCATCCAACCATCTCATCCTCCATCACTCCCTTCTTCGCCTACCTTGAGTCTTTCTCAGCATCAGGGTCTTTTCCAATGAGTCAGCTCTTCGTAGCAGGTTGCCAAGGTATTGGAGTTTCAGCTTCAGCATCAGTCCTTCTAATGAGTGTTCAGGACTGATCTCCTTTAGAATGGACTGGTTGGATCTCCTTGCAGTCCAAGGGACTCTCAAGAGTCTTATCCAACACCACAGTTCAAAAGCATCAATTCTTCTGCGCTCAGCTTTCTTTATAGTCCAACTCTCAGATCGTACCTGACTACTGGAAAAACCATAGCTTTGACTAGACAAAGCTTTGTTGACAAAGTAATGTCTCTGCTTTTCAATATGCTGTCTAGGTTGATCATAACTTTCCTTCCAAGGAGCAAGCGTCTTTTAATTTCATGTCTGTAGTCACCATCTGCAGTGATCTTGGAGCCCCCCAAAATAAAGTCTGTCACTGTTCCATTGTTTCCCCCTCTATTTGCCATGAAGTGATGGGACAGGATGCCATGATCTTAGTTTTTTGAATGTTGAGTTTTAAGCCAAATTTTTCACTTTTATCAAGAAGCACTTTGGTTCCTCTTCACTTTCTGCCATAAGGGTGGTGTCATATGAGTATCTGGGGTTATTGATATTTCTCCTGGCAGTCTTGATTCCAGCTTGTGCTTCATCCAGCATGGCATATTGTATAAGTTACTGTGCATAAAAAGATGGCTTAAAGCTCAACATTCAGAAAATGAAGATCATGGCATCCAGTCCCATCAATTCAGGCAGATAGATGGAAACTGTGGAATCAGTGGCTGACTTTATTTTTCTGGGCTCTAAAATCACTGCAGATGGTGACTGCAGCCATGAAATTAAAAGACACTTACTCCTTGGAAGGAAAGTTATGACCAACCTAGATAGCATATTCAAAAGCAGAGACATTACTTTGCCAACAAAGGTCCGTCTAGAAAAGGCTGTGGTTTTTCCAGTGGTCATGTATGGATGTGAAAGTTGGACTATAAAGAAAGCTGAGCACAGAAGAATTGATGCTTTTGAACTGTGGTGTTGGAGAAGACTCTTGAGAGTCCCTTGGGCTACAAGGAAATTCAACCAGTCCATCCTAAAGAAGATCAGTCCTGGGTGTTCATTGGAAGGACTGATGTTGAAGCTGACACTCCAATACTTTGGCCACCTGATGAGAAGAGCTGACTCATTGGTAAAGACCCTGATGCTGAGAAACTTTGAGGGCAGGAGGAGAAGGGGACGACAGAGGATGAGATGGTTGGATGGCATCACCAACTCAACAGACATGGGTTTGGGCAGACTGTGGGAGTTGGTGATGGACAGGGAGGTCTGGCGTGCTGCGATTCATGGGGTCACAAAGAGTCAGACACAACTGAGTCACTGAACTGAACTCTGCATATAAGTTAAATAAGCAGGGTGACAATATACATCCTTGACATACTCCTTTACCAATTTGGAACCAGTCCATTGTTCCATGTCCAGTTCTAACTGTTGCTTCTTGACCTGCATACAGATTTCTCAGGAGGCAAGTCAAATGGTCTGGTATTCCCATCTATTGAAGAATTTTCCACAGTTTGTTGGGATCCACAGTCAAAGGCTTTAGCATAGTCAATAAAGCAGACATAGTTGTTTTTCTGGAACTCTCTTGCTTTTTCTATGATCTAACGATGTTGGCAATTTGATCTGTCGTTCCTCTGCCTTTTCTGAATCCAGCTTGAATATCTGGAAGTTCTTGGCCCACGTACTGCTGAAGCCTCATTTGGAGAATTTTGAGCATTACTTTACTAGCGTGTGAGATGAGTGCAATTGTGCGGTAGTTTGAGCATTGTTTGGCATTGCCTTTCTTTGGGATTGGATTGAAAACTGACCTTTTCCAGTCCTGAGGCCACTGCTGAGTTTTCCAAATTTGCTCTCATATTGAGTGCAGCACTTTCGCAGCATCATCTTTTAGTACTTGAAATAGCTCAGCTAGAATTCCATCACCTCCACTAGCTTTGTTCATAGTGATGCTTCCAAAGGCCCACTTGACTTCACACTTCAGGATGTCTGTCTCTAGGTGGGTGATCACACCCTCGTGGTTATCTGGGTCATGAAGATCTTTTTTGTATAGTTTTTCTGTATATTCTTGCCACCTCTTCTTAATATCTTCTGCTTCTGTTAGGTCTATACCATTTCGGTCCTTTATTGTGCCCATCTTTGCATGAAATGTTCCCTTGGTATCTCTGATTTTCTTGAAGACATCTCTAGTCTTTCTCAGTCTATAGTTTTCCTCTATTTCTTTGCATTGATTGCTGAGGAAAGCTTTATCTCTCCTTGCTATTCTTTGAAACTGCATTCAGATGGGTTTATCTTTCCTTTTCTCTTTTGCCTGTAGCTTCTCTTCTTTTCTCAGCTATTTGTAAGGCTTCCTCAGACAACCATTTTGCCTTTTTGCATTTCTTTTCCTTGGGTATGATCTTGATCACTCCCCCTTGTACAATGTCACAAACCTCTGTCCTTAGTTCTTTCAGGCACTCTGTCTATCAGATCTAATCCCTTGAATCTATTTGTCACTTCCACTGAATAACTGTAAGGGTTTTGATTTAGGTCATACCTGAATGGTCTAGTGGTTTTCCCTACATTCTTCAATTTACGTCTGATTTTTGCAATAAGCAGTTCATGATCTGAGCCACAGTCAGCTCCTAGTCTTGTTTTTGCTGACTGTATAGAGCTTCTCCATCTTCAGCTGCAAAGAATATAATCAATCTGATTTCAGTATTGACCATCTGGTAATGTCCATGTGTAGAGTCTTCTCTTATGTTGGAAGAGGGTGTTTGCTATGACTAGTGCGTTCTCTTGGCTAAACTCTGTTAGCTTTTGCCCTGCTTCATTTTGTATTCCAAGGGCAAATTTGCCTGTTACTCCAGGTATCTCTTGACTTCCTACTTTTGCATTCCAGTCCCCTGTGATGAAAAGGACATCTTTTTTTGGTGTTCTAGAAGGTCTTGTAACTCTTCATAAAATAGTCATTGTAACATTATTTGAAACAATAAGGGAATGAAAGTGTCTTTTATTAGAGGAATTAATAAAATTTCATTTGTTTATAAAAGTGGACTGTTATATAATAGATGGTTAGAATCTGTATGTATCTATAGGAATAAGTCTTAGAAATACAGTTGTATAAAAAGAATGTTACAAAAGGATATGGACAGCATACTGTTTAGAAAAAAAGATATGAAAAGTTACAAACACTCCATGAAGCTTTTATTAAAATAGTAGTGTTTATATGTTATGCTTCCCTTGTGGCTCAGATGGTAAAAAATCCACAATGCAGGAGCCCTGGGTTCCATCCCTGTTTTAGGAAGATCTCCAGGAGAAGGATATGGCAACCCACTCCAGTATTCTTGCCTGGAGAATCCCATTGACATAGAAACCTGGCAGGCTACAGTCCATGGTGTCACAAAGAGTTGGACAAGACTGAGCGACGAAGCACATTTATATGTTATATATGCATATACATATGTCCTAGATGTATATAACATGCTAGGAAATGACATATACCAACACTAGAGTAACTCAGGGAGAGAATGGGAAGGACAGACAGGAAATTAGGACTTGAATTATATATATGACTGAATATGTATGTCATTAAGGAGGGGAAAAGGGAAGACCTGAAAAGAATCTGGCACCAAGTTAGTATCTGGGTATGTGTAAATAAATTTCTAACTAGTCTAACTTGGTTGTCCTTGATTTTATATGGGTTTAAAATATTTAATGGTTGGTCTATCGTAAAAATGAAAACACTTCAGAAAAGAAGAAAGAGAAAAAAGAAAAAGCTCCAGTATAGCTTCAAAAAGATGAAAAGCTTTTTTGTGAATAACTATCATTGGGGTTCACAAACTTTGTAATTCTGTACCTTTCAGTATCTGAAATCTTGGTATTTACCAACAACTCAAGAAAAGTAGATCTAATTTACTTATAAGCAATGTTAGCTTTCTTTTTTTCATCTAAGCCAATAATTTTTTAAAAATAAGGCAACTGCCAGAATTTATTATGAAGTTCTAAATTCTTGTCACTGATTATGGATATAGCAGTCATATCCTGAATTTTTTCATATTTTTCATTCTAGAAAAAAGTTAAACCTAGAATTAGATAAGAGTTACTAACAGTAGTCAGTAAAAATGTATTTTTAGTATTTCCTGTAAAACTACCATCCTTAGAAAAGTGGGGGTAAAAAAGGACTTTCAACTTTCTCATGGTTCATCCGGATTCCTTGGTAGCATGACTGCTGGACATAATGAAGGGAAAAATGACATCCTAGGGCATCCTATTCCCCAACCAAACCTCCGTATGAAGCATTTCTGTGCCTTTTATCCCAGAGAAGTGTGAACTGGCTTTTTCATTGTTCCTTGCTTTACTTATGGGCCAAAAGTTTACTGAGATCCTTAGTCTGTTTTACTATTACTCTTTGCATATATTTGCATGATAGGATTAACTCCATTTCAAACCTAGATTTGGAAGCCAAGGAGTAGTTGAAGCCAAGGAGTAGTAGAGGGAAGATGTGGTTGAAAAGTACTGTTAGTTTGATTTCATTCTTGAACGTTTTAATGACAATTCACACACACAGTCAGATTTCCAAAGAAGTTATCTTAATACTTTCCCCCTCAAAGCATTCACAAGGTAAACTTTCTTTGTAGATTGGCCTCCGTGGTTCCCTGGTAGCTCAGTTGGTAAAGAATTTGCCTGCAATGCAGGAGACCCTGGTTTGATTCCTGGGTTGGGAATATCTGCTGGAGAAGCGATAGGCTACCCACTCCAGTATTCTTAGACTTCCTTTGTGGCAGGAGACCTGGGATAGGCTACCCAGTCCAGTATTCTTAGGCTTTGCTTGTGGCTCAGCTGGTAAAGAATCTGTGGAATCTGCCTGCAATGTGGGAGACCTGGGTTCGATCCCTGGAGAAGGGAGAGGCTACCCACTCCAGTATTTTGGCCTGGAGAATTCCATGGACTATACAGTCCATGGGGTCACAAAGAGTCAGACACGACTGAGCGACTTTCACTTTGCCTCTGTGATACGGTGAATAACTTTTTATGCTTTTGTTTCATCTTGGAAAAGTAATCCATTTTATACCCTGTTAATTTACCTTATATGAATAATCATCTCCTTAGGAGCCGAGGAATTGGGAGATTTTTTTTTTTAATAAAAGAAGAGCATGAATATTTTACTCCCCTGTCTTTGTTTATCTTTCTGTGACAAGAGCAGAGTGGTTGATACAAGGTCAGAGCTAGCAGGAGCCACAAACTGCTAACGTAGCTAGACTCACTGAATGATTTCCATCATATGTGGCTGCCTATTGGGGACTACATGGCAAACTGAGAAGATATTCAGTTGTTCTCATTCTATTCTGGAATGTTCATTGTTACTGTAAAAATTACTGATTTTCAAGACAACATATTAAAGTATTTCTTGCTTTCCTGAGAGTAAGCAAATATTGAATTATGCTAATAAAGTTTCTATTTGTTCAATAAGTTGTCAGATAAAACAATATAATTAAAATGCTCAGTTCAGTTCAGTTCAGTCGCTCAGTCGTGTCCGACTCTTTGCGACCCCATGAATCGCAGCACGCCAGGCCTCCCTGTCCATCACCATCTCCCGGAGTTCACTCAGACTCACGTCCATCGAGTCCGTGATGCCATCCAGCCATCTCATCCTCGGTCGTCCCCTTCTCCTCCTGCCCCCAACCCCTCCCAGCATCAGAGTCTTTTCCAATGAGTCAACTCTTCTCATGAGGTGGCCAAAGTACTGGAGTTTCAGCTTTAGCATCATTCCTTCCAAAGAAATCCCAGGGTTGATCTCCTTCAGAATGGACTAGTTGTATCTCCTTGCAGTCTAAGGGGACTCTCAAGAGTCTTCTCCAACACCGCATTTCAAAACCATCAGTTCTTCGACTGTCTGGCTTCTTCACAGTCCAACTCTCACATCCATACATGACCACAGGAAAAACCATAGCCTTGACTAGATGGACCTTAGTTGGCAAAGTAATGTCTCTGCTTTGGAATATACTATCTAGGTTGGTCATAATTTTTCTTCCAAGCAGTAAGCGTCTTTTAATTTCATGGCTGCAGTCACCATCTGCAGTGATTCTGGAGCCCCAAAAAATAAAGTCTGACACTGTTTCCACTGTTTCCCCATCTATTTCCCATGAAGTGATGGGACCAGATGCC